>JAYMFT010178601.1:0-12095 GCA_038088735.1 Panulirus argus
AAAGGTCTGTGGGGCCTGGATGTGGAAAGGGAGCTGTGGTTTCAGTGCATTACACATGACAGCTAGAGATTGAGTGTTAGCGAATGTGGCCTTTTCGTCTGTTTCCTGGCACTACCTTGCCGATGTAAGGGGTGGCAATGCTATTTCCTGTGGGACAAGGTGGCGTCAGGAATGGATGGAGACAACCAAGTATGTATACGTAATGTATATATGTGTATATGCATGTGTATGTATATGTATGTACATATGTATATGTTGGTAGGTATATGTATGTATTGTGTATATATGTCTATGTATGTATATGTGTGCATGTGAGTGAATGGATCTTTCTTCATCTGTTTCCTGGCGCTATCTCACTAATGCGGAAAACAGCGATCAAGTATAATAAGTACAAAAAATAAAAAAAAATAAATAAATATATTTTTTCATGCATATTCACCACTTCCCGCATTAGCGAGGTAGCATTAAGAACAGAGGACTGAGCCTTTGAGGGAAAATCCGCACTTGGACCACTTCTCTGTTCCTTCTTTTGGAAAAGCAAAAACAGAAGGGAAGCACTTCCAGCCACCTGCTCCCATCCCTTTTAGTCACCTTCTACAACACACAAGGAATATTCTTTTTTAAGTTGAAGGCTCCAGTCACAGACAAAAGTCCACATCAAGGCCAGGCCTTAATTGAAATAAAGATAGAATTATGAAGCGAAAAAGAAAAGACAAGGGAAAGTATTTATGAAATGTGCCAGGTCATAGGTAATGGGAAAGACATGAGAAGGTAGAGAGTTCTGAAGCAGCAGTTCCCCGAGCATTGCGATGTCTAGCTAGTGGGAGAAGCACACAAGCAGCCAGCTCTCAGGAGTAAAAACCAATGTAGTACCTAAAGAATAGGGAAAGTGAACCAACATTGCAGCGCAAAGCAAGGGGGACAAGTTTGGAAGTTAGCCTGGGACAGTTTATAAGTCGGACCACTTTCGACTCAACTCTGCCAATTGACATAAGGATACAGAGCTAGAACCACTAAATGTGAGTGCAGTACTGCATACATGGACAAATCAATCTTTTGTATAAAAGGAGCAACTGTTCTGAAGAAAAGAAGTTTCGGCACCTAAACAGGACACCCAGTTTCTTAAAGGCAGACTTAGCTATTCCAAAAATGTAGGGTTTCCAAGAAAGAGTAGATGTTACAGTAATACCAAGTATTCTCATTGAGTCAAGAAGTGGAAATACAGAACCGTCAAAGGAAAGAAAAGGGGTGTAAGGAGTTTTTGATTGAGAGATGGGTAGAAACTGAGGTTTGGAGGCACTAAACTTAATAAGATTTTGTCTACCCATATGAGATATCCTGTCCAAGTCTGAGTTTAATGGAGAAGCTGTGTGAAGATGAGATGCAGATCGAGTGAGAGAAGAGGGAGCAGAATTGAAAGATGTGGATGAATGCAGCGCTGAGTCATCAACATATTAGTGCATTGGATTATTTGTGGAGGAGAGAAAACCATTGAAAAAAAGGAGGAAAAGTGTAGATGGAGAAATGAAGGGGAGGCTGATACATCAATAACCACAGAGACAGACTGGCCGCAGAGGAAGCTAGATATGAAGGAGCAAAGTGAGGGAGGGAAGCCAAAGGAGGGGAGCTTTGAGATGAGACCCTAATGCCACACCCTGTCAAAAGCCTTCGATATGTCATGGGCAATTACACATGACTCCCCAAAATCTTTCAGGTATGATGACCAGACATTAGAAAGGTAGGAAAGAATATCACTAGTAGATCTCGCCTAATGGAAGGCATACTGCTGATCAGAGAGAAGACTGTGATGTGGGAAGTATTCCTTCTCCCCTGTCCCAAGAGAGATCTTTTTTTTTTGTGTATGTTCGCTATTTCCTGCATCAGTGAAGTAGCACCAGGAACAGACAAAGAAATGACCCCATTTGCTCACATCCATTCTCTAGCTGTCTTGTATAATGCACCAAAACCAGAGTCCCTTATCCACAATCGGGCCCCATGGTTACCCCCAACCACTTTACATTCCCTGGTTAAACCCACTAACTGCACACCATCCCCTGTAAATCATATTGCTCCAACATACTCTTTCTCTTACATGGATCACATCCTCCTGTACATTCAGAACCTGAACTTTCAAAGCATCTTTCACTTCTTTCTACCAATTCCTTAGTTCCCCCATTTCCTTGTTCCCTCCAGTCCTGATATGTACACCCTCTTCATGTACACCCTCTTCATCTCTCTCATACATACTCCTCTTTCTACTGCACCTCTCTCTCACCCTATCATTCCTTATTCGATCAACCCCCTTAAACCACTGTCCTCAAACATTTCATTTCCAACAAAATCACCCCATCCTTGATATTTTTGTTTAAGGCCAATGCCTCACATCCATATAGCACCTAATCTCTCTTTACCAAACCACTTGCCAAGACTCTCACCTCACATACCTAATCAATCCAAACATCCTACATCTGCCATCCTATCATCAAACATTCAACAATCCTCCAAAGTACTCACTTCATCTCTTCACATCATCACTGTCTGGTATCACATCCCCATCTGCCCTTCAATGATGTTCCCCCATGTTCTTTTGTTTTCTCACCCTACTGAATTCCTTCCAATATATCTTCTTATTCTCCCTGAAGGTTGGTAAATTCATTCCAAGGATTAGCATAACCATGCTCTTTTACCATCCAATGGAGCTGGGACAGATGACCCTAGTTCTGAAACATTAATCCTACCAATGTAAGCCTACATGCTCTTACTCCCGCACTTCGTAAATGGAAAAGGAATTAATGATAATACATAAACAGACATAAAATATGGACGTCTCCCAGCATAAAAAAAAAGAAAAAAAAACATTGAGAGGAACCTCCATCTTAACATCCCAGTTAAGCGGCTGAAAAAGTACAAAGAGTCATACATATAAGCATATCAGTGGGTTTAGCAATTTCATTTGTTAGCTTGACCATACTATTAAGCTTGGAGAGTGTAGATATATGCATGAAGAGGCAGGAGAAAAGCAATGCATGCTCTTCAAACACACAATGGGAACATAACTTAAAAGTTTCTGAAAAGACTTTCAAGACTAGCATTTTACCTTTTCAGTGGCTTGCTCATGCTGAATAGAAGCCTCTCTCAGGTTTTCCTTCAGCTTACTAATGTCACTTAAAAGAACTGATGTTTCTGATGATCCAGTTTTCAGTTGTTCTTGGATTTCTGCCAAAAAATAATCAAGTTAGGACTGATCGGTTTCACAGATGAATTTAAAATGTTATTCAATTTCAGCATGCCAAAAGAGCATGCCCTCTTGTTTTCCAACAGAATAAAACCAAAATATCTCCAAACTATAAATAAGACCTATACAAACCTTGAATTTCCTTCTGAAGGGATTCTTTTTCATATTTTTCCTTTCCCATATCCTTTGAAACCACCTCTACTTTCTCTAATGCCTCTTCCAATTCCTTCACCTTCTTATCTAGCTCCAGCTGCAGCTCTCTTATTCGTGAGTCTTTCTCAATAATTTCCGTAGATCTTTCTTTAGAATATACTTGGTCTTCTTCTCGACTGGATTCTAACAGTTTGAGCTTTTGCTCCCGTTCACTGATGTCATTCTTTAAAGCTTCGTTATTTGTCACAAGAACCTTAAGTTCCTCCGACTGCTTGGATATCACACTGTCCATTGTCTCCTTTTCTTTTTCCATATCCATTATCTGAAAAAAATTATACTTAATATAAATCAACAAAGTATGATTAAAAAAGCTCATAGAATCTTTCTTGTACTCTAGTCTTCCTAACACAATCTAAAGTATAGAATATTTCAATAAAGAATTTTGACCTGACATTTGTTAACTATCCACTTAAGTTTCTTTCCAAACTGAGTATACCAATGAGTGAGGATAGCTAAACCAAGAAAGCAGGTTTCAAGAATAACTTTAATATTCCCTTTAATGCTTTCATTTTTAAGTTGAAGGCTCCAGTCACGGACAAAAGTCCACATTAAGACCGATCCCCAATTGAAATATTGAAAGAAATATGAAAGGGAAAAAGAAAAGACAAGGGAAAGTATTTATGAATTTTGGAGGAACTAAAAAATCTGTCTTTTAAAATGTGCCAGGTCATAGTTATTGGCAAAGACATGAGAAGGTAGAGAGTTCCAAGGCTTCAAGGAGCAGGAAAAGAAACAGCTATCAAAACAGCCCATCCTTGAGTTGCCGATGGTTGAACAATAGTCATGTGATGCAGTTGCTTGCCGAGTATTGTGTGGTCTAGCTAGTGGTGGGGGCACACAAGAAGCCAGCCCTTAGGAGCAAAAACCAAAGTAATACTTATAGAAGTGGGAAAGTAAACCAACACTGTGGCATAAGGCAAGAGGGTCAAGTTTGGAAGCCAGCCTGGGACAGTTTATAACTCAGACCACTTTCGACTCAACTCTATCAAGTAAGGATGCAGAGCTAGAGCCACCCCAGATGTGAAAGCAGTACTCCAAACAAGGACAAATCAATCCTTTGTATAAAAGGAGCAACTGTTCATAAGAAAAGAAGTTTTAGCATCTAAACTGTACACCCAGTTTCAGAGATGCAGACTTAGCTATTCACATAATGTAGGGTTTCCAAGAAAGAGTGGATGTTACAGTAATACCAAGTAAGTTCATTGAGTCAAGAGGTGGAATTACAGAACCGTCAAAAGAGAGAAAAGAGTTGTGAGGAGTTCTCAATACAGAGATGGGTAGAAACTTGGTCTTGGGGGCATTAAACTCCACAAAATTTTGTCTACCCCCTTGATATATCCTGTCCAAATCCAAGTTTACTGAGGAAGCTGAATTGAAGGATGCAGATGAATGTAGTGTTGAGGGAAGATGGTGTAGAGGGTGTAATTAAAAGCTTTCTGTCTCTACTATTCTCTAAGCCTCACTTCTGCAATCATCCCTTTCTGTTTGCCATAATGGTGCTGCACTCTCCCTGATAAATATGTACTGTTTTGGCCACTGCTCTAATGAGCTGTCCATGTATATCATGATAGTCCACACATGTCATGATACCTAGATTTGGACCCCAGGTATGCATATGGCTGCTGTTTCCCTATTTCTATATGGAGATTGGCCTCATGAGTACTAACCTTTAAGATACCTTCTTCTTTCCTTATACAATAAAAATCTGAGTTTCTCCTTTATTTTTCTTTTTTTATAACCTATTTAACTTTAAGATGCAGGTCTACAAGGCCTTCAGCCTCTTCACTAATTTCTTTATTCTTTTCACCCAAGATGGCCTAATTGGGGAATGCTTCATTCATGACATGGCATTCACTATGAACAAGAAAAAATCTAATTATATGTTTTTTGTTTAGAGGCAAGGAGTTTTATGTTTGAGGTGCCTTTTCTCTTTAATTCTATATCAAATTTTCTTAATTATCACAGCACTCATACATGCATGTATCAATCTAAGGGACCCTTTTTGTGATAAACATCAGTCTTCTTTCTAAGGAGAATGATTATGTCTCCACTGCAGCCTAAAAGGGAGCTTGAAAAATGGGCCTTTTACTGTCTGACTGTTTAGTTCCTGAATGTCTTTTTAAGGAAAATAGTTTCCTTATAACCCTGGGATGTTGGAGGAGAGTTGGTAAATTACGTGCTATGTCAAGACTCAAAAATTTTCCTGTATTCAATGAAAACCTCATATGAGTTAAGTTAACCCCCACACCCGATATTTCTGGCAGAAAAAAAATCCACCAAATCTAGAAACAGCCCTATCATCATCCATTCTCGGAAAACTTCATCAAGAGAGCATCAAACTTATGCCCGGTTAAAGCTCTTGGAGACCTTTTGGATTTCACCAGACATTATCTAAGGGACCACTTATCTGTGCACCCTGGAACCATGAAACCCTTGCAGAAGGGAATGTTTCTGTGTGGATTTAGACACTTGTTTGACTGGCTTAACCAGCGCTTTAAAGTACAGCACAGGATGTAAGAAAGATGGCCTCTACCTTAGCCTTCCTCAGAAAAGTTTTGCTGGAAAGAAACAAGAAAAGAGGTCTTTGGCACTCATCAGATCTACTTTGTATGGTTCTGGAAATCTCTCTTTTAGGAGAAAGAGATTCCAACATGCATTCATATCGCCAATATAGATACCTATCTCTGCTTTGGGTTTACTCTTATCTGAAAGTTTTCTCTAAACCCTCTTCTTTCATATGGGTATGCTCACTTGTTCATGGAGGAGAGAAATGCAGGCATTTGAAAACTGAAAATTCTTTCCTTTTTGAAGTGGTGTCCTATAAGGATTTTTTCCTGGTCTGTTTACCCTGCCTTCCCTTTCCCCTTCCCTTTTGAAAACTTTTTCTCTGTATCTGCAGTGACTCCTCTTGGGCTGGCACCTGCAACCTGCAAATAATGAGCTCTGAGCAGTTGACGACAAAATTGGTTAATGACAAAATCCCACTGGTGGAAACTAACTGAAAAAGAGCGAGTCTGAAGCAAGCTAGCATCTGCAACCATGGATGAGTAGTTACAGAAAGGAGAGGTAGACCAGCACTTCTGCACTGGAAATACTGAGAGTTGCAGGGTTTTGATCCTTATTTTCCAAGAGCTATCCTGGAGAATATCTCATACTCACAGGACAGCACTTCAGACAAAAATTGTTTTCAAATTTAGATCGTACTTTTCTAAGTGTTTTGAAAGAAGCTAAGTGTCTCATCAAGTTTGATGTGAGAGCTTGGGTATCAGTGATGGCTGATTTGAATACAAAAGTTGGTAATGTGGCAGCTGAGGGTATCACTAGGGGCAAGGGGTACTCATGATGTAAATGTAAATGGTGAACAACGTGTGTAGCTTATAATGAGAAAGGACTGGTGACTAGAAATACCTGGTTTGAAAGAGGGACAAACATAAGTATACTTGGAAGAAAGATGGTAAGCAGGCATTACTGTATTGGATTATGTATCAACTGATTGGCATGCAAAAGAGATACTCTTGGATGTGAATGTGCTGAGAGGGAAAAACCTGGTGAGAAGTCTGGTGACAGCATGGTTGAAGATTTGTAGAAACTTTTGTGAGACAGGAAATGATATGGGAGGGAAGAGAGTTGGTGAAAGTAGGTGAGCTTGGAAACGAGATTAGTAGGAATAAATACCTGAAGAGACTGAATGTACAATGGAAAAAGATGAAAGTAACCAAAGGTACTAGAGTGCACAAGAATGGGAAGTTCTTAGGGAAGTAGCACTGGCATGTGCAAGACAATTGTGTGACATGTGAAAGGTGAGAAATGGATAAGTGAGAAAGGTAGTGAGTGGTGGGATGACAAAGTTAAGTTGCTAGGGAAAGCAAAAAGGTCGCAGTATGGCCAGTACTTATAGGGACTGAGTGCAATAGATTGGAAGATATACAAGAGAAAGCTGCTGAAGGTCAAGAGAAAGGTGCAGAGGTTGAAAAAGAGAGCAAAGAGTTGGACTGAGCAAATGTCAACTAATTTTAGAGATAATAAAAAATATTTTGGATGGAAATTAACAGAGTGAGAATAATACAAGAACAAATGAGAAAACCTGTGAAGAGTAGTAAAGAGATGAAATGAGCAGTCTGAAGTACAGTTGAATGTGTTTGATGACAGGGTAGCAGGCATGAGGTATTTGGGTGAGGGAAGTACACAAAGTGAAAGAGTCATTGCAAGTGGTTTGGTGAAAAAAGAAGGGGTGAAAGCTTTGCAAAAGATGAAATGTGACAAGGCGGATAGCACTGCAACTGAATTTCTTAAGAAAGGGGGTGACTGTGTTGTTGGTTTGTTAGTTAGGATTTCCAATGTAAGTATGGATCATGGTCAGGTGCCTCAGGACTGAGATATGCTGAAATGGTGTTTGTGGTGTTGTAAGGATGGGTGATATCCATAATGTAGACAGAAAAAATAGAGACTCATGTTTAATTTAATTGGGAAGTGCGGCTTCTCATGGGTCTGGTGAGCTGGATTTTAAAACTGAGTTGTGAAGGCAGTGGTTTAAAGCTTGTCAGACTATTTCAGAGTGTATGTTCTGTCTGTGTTATATTTGTTGGGGTGGAGGGATCTGTGATAAGGAGTTGCTGATGTGTGAAGCAGGAACAGGCTTTTTCTCTCTACTTAGGGTCTGGTGGTTGGTTATGGAATGGTTTGGGTGAGAGGCATCAAAAGCCACTGCATTCAACTGAGTGCCTATTATGATGAGGTGGGACCGTGCTCGGAGAATATTTGTTCAATTATGTTTTTGTTAACTAAGCGGCCAGTGATTGTTCTGTGTGCACTATTTTGTGTGCAGTTTCTGTACTAGATGTTACAATTATTCTCATATTCAAATTACTTCTCCAAAACCATTTTCAGCATTAACAATTTCATTATTATGGTTTTCTTTTGAGACACAACAGATTATAGAGAGATGTGTGCATAAAAAGTTGATAGACAAGCAAATATGAAATGTGATCATGGTTAGTAGAAATCATTCTGAATGAGCCATCATTATGATTCAAAAATTTGAATTCCACATTCGGACAACAAGACAAATTGAACAACAAACACTGAGAATGATGAGTCAACAGTATGAAACCATTAAACATCAAATAAAGAGTACATAAATGTAAAGTCTACATGAAGATTTCACCCTTTATGCAATAAGTAAATTACCTTACAGAATAATTCTCCATTATACTTACTCTTGCTTGAAGTTCTTCCACACTTGCCCGAAGGTTTATTTCCAATTCTTCCATTTCATACACTTTATTTGCCTCTATTGTTCCCTGTTCCTTCAGTTTCCGTTTGACTTCTTCTAGTTCCTTCTCCATTTCTTTAATTTTCTGCCCATCTGTTGTGCTTTGACTCTGAAATTGGAAGATTATTTCTGTCATGTATCTCAAAAGTAAGTACATCTCATGAAAATATAACTATATCATAACAGTTTCATCTAGATCAGTAGTAGCTTTTTATCATCATCATATTAAATTGCAACCAATCTACAAAAATTCAAAGCTACAAAACATTTATGCATTTATATCATATACACAAACACAGAAAGACAGAAAGAAAGAAATGCAGATGGACAAACAGAGACTGAGAGATATACAGATACACACATATAAATGAAATCAAATCACACTTGCTGAGTTGTTGCCTACAGAAACTGCAGGATTTCCATGCCTTTGAAGCCAAGCCAAAATCTATTGGACATACTTTAATGAAACAAGGAAGGTTTAAAACTTGTGGGTGCCAGCTCATTGAAAATCTAGATCGAATTTGTTTCTTTAGCGAATGTAACCTGAAAATTACAACCGTTTTGAATTCTGATGGCTTTAGAAAAAGAAAACATTGTCTTGTGTCCCAAGTGTGGAAAGCATTCTTTAATTACAACCCCACCCCCCCCAAACAGACTCATGTCCTAGATACAGGTATTCCTTGGTGGAAAGCATTCTTTAACCCCCCCCTGAAGACTTGTCCTAGATACTGAGACTGCAGAAATGAGATGATCTGGTGAAAGTTCTACAGAGTAGATCTAGTGACTGTGAAGAGAAAACAAGAAAGGAAAGGAAGTCCAGTGGGTGTTCTTGTTGTCAGGAAGGCTGAATAAACAACCATACTGCCAGGTATGAGTATTGACATATGAGATCAGTCACTTTCAAATTCATCTCCATATGCACTTATGGCAATACATGACTGTGCAGGAACTCAAGGGTGGGCAATTTTGATAACTGTTTCTTTCCCTACAACTTAAAGCTTTGGAACTCTTTACTCTCTCATGTCCTTCCCGATAACTATGACCTGGCACTTCTTAAAAGATAGGTTTTTTACTTTCTCCAAAATTTGTAAGTACTTTCCATGTCTCTTCTTCCCTTTCATGAACCTCTATATTTCAATTAAGGCCTGGCCTTGATGTGGACGTCTGTCCGTGACTGTAGCATCCAAAAAACTGTACATGCATATAGTATGACTGAGAGGTCCACAACTCTGACTGTGACTTGAAAGCTTAAAAATTCATTTAAAAATTTTCAGAAAAAAGGTGATCATGGGAAAAGAATGGGTACCGTTAGTGCTTTGAACGCTATAGCAGAAAATTTAAATCAGCAAGAGTAACCAAATCCTAGAAAATTATACCAAGTTTGTGTGAGAGGTGAATGCAAAGGTCTTGGAAAAAGGAGAAGATATGCCAATTGTAGGGGAGACAGAGGCCTGGGAGGTGAGTCAGTTGCTGTTCACTGATGACATGATGCTGGTAGACAATTTGAGTGACAAACTGTTTAAGTCTGTATAAATGTATAAAAGGAGAAATTGGAGAGTAAATATGCATAAAAGCAAGGTTATTAGGTTTAGAAGTGGAAAGAGACAAGCTATTTGAAGTGTGAGTTTGAATGGAGGGAACATGGAGAAAGTGGAGTGTTTTAGATCCCTGCAAGTGTCTATGGCAGTGAACAGAACCAAGGGAGATACAGAGAGCCATAAAGTGGGTGAAGGGGCAAAGATCCTGGGTGCATTGAGGAATACGTGGAAAGATAGTTACGTCTGATGACATAGTAGTCCCATTGGTGACATATGGATGAAAGGTTTGGGCCTTAAACAAAAATGTAAAGAAGAGGGTGGATGTGTTGGAAATTAAATATTTGAAGACAATATGTTGTGTGAGGTGGGTTGTATGAATAAGAAATCATAGGGTAAGAGAGATGTGTGGTAATATGAGAATGTATGCGAGAGGTAAAGTAGGTATGCTGATATGGCTTGGACATATGGAGAGGGTAAGTAAGGAAAGGATGGCTAAGATTGTATACATGCCAGAAGCAGGGGGAACAAGGGTAAGGGGGAACCAAGGAGGAAATAGAGACACATAATGAAAGATGCCTTTAAGGTTTGGAGCAGGAATATGCATAAGGGTTCAAGGCATGCAAGGGATAGAGTGAACTGGAGCAATGTGGTATACGGGGGATGATATACTGTTAATGGGCTGAACCAGACATATGAAGTGGATGGTGAAACCACAGAAAAGTCTGTGGGGCCTAGCTGTGGATAGAGGGCTCTGGTTTCTGTGGAATATACATGACAGAGAATGGGTGTGAAAATATGAGGCCATTTCTTCATCAGTTTCTGTGTTCTCCTAACACAATTAACCTCCTTCCTGAAAATTTTCTTATTCTTTCTGGGGACTGCTGATAGTTGCTCACCCTAACTTTCATTTTCCCCTTTTATGGCCCCTGCATCTTCCTCCTGACCTGCCACTTTCTCCTGCAAACATCACCCAATCACTTGCACTCCTTCCCTGTAAGTAATACTCATACACCTATCCACACCTGTGTGTGTGGATATGAATAAGAAAAGTACTTGGAGAGAGAAAATTGTTTGTGGCATCTAAGGATCTGGAGAAAGCATTTGGTGGGAATGACATGGAGGACTTGCAGAAGGTACTATGAAAACATGAAGTAAATGAAAAGATACTAAATGCATTGAGGAGTTTTTACCAGGAAAGTACAACATGAGTGCTAGCAGAAAGGAAGGAAGTTGAGTGGTTCCTCATGGAACTGGGTATTCATCAAGGATGTATGATATCATCATAACAATATCATCTGCTCATGGATGTAGTGCAGAAGGAGGTAAATGCAAGAGTCTTAGAGCAAATGGGAGGTCTTAAGTATGTTATGGGAGGGGAAACAGTGAAGGCTAATCAGCTGCAGCTTGCAGATGACTGCTCTGGTGGCAGACTTGAAAGAGAAACCAAAACTGGTGACAGAGCCTGAGAGAGTTTGCAAACACAGAAGGTTGAAATCAAATATGAAAAAAAGTACAGTAATGAGGTGCAACAGGGGGATATGACATGACTGCTTGGGTGTAACTCTGAATGTGGAGGACCTGAAGGAAGTCGAGTGCTTTAGGGGATTGGAAGTAGAGGTGGTAGCAGATGGAACCACTGGGGCTGAAGTGAAACACAGGTTGGAAGAGAATACTAGGGTCAGTGAATACACTAAGGAGCAAATGGATGGAAAGGTCAGTGTCTATGAGGGCATAGATGGGTTGAAGGTGTGTGTGTGTGTGTGTGTCAGCAGTTTTGGTGCACGAGACCGGGTATTAGTGATGGGTGATTTAAATGCGAAAGTGAGTAATGTGGCGG
>JAYMFT010178612.1:0-12095 GCA_038088735.1 Panulirus argus
TCCTTATATTTGTTTTTCCCTCAATCTTTTCTCTTTTCCATTGAAATATTCCTTTTCATCAGGTACGTTTACCATCAAACTATATCCATCAAATGTCACTATTTTCCTTCTCCCTCTACCTTCACCTTCCTCTCCCAATTATTCAACCCTCCCCTGTAACCTACACTTGCCCCCGTATGTATACAACAAGCTGTTACGACCACCATTACACACAGGAAATAACAGCATTGTGAAACAAAGACAAGGTAGTTTCCGTCAGCTTCTCTTCAGCTTGGCTCTGTAATGAAACGGTTCCCCCGTCCAGTGTACAGAAAGGCAGTGACAGCTCGCATGGTCTTAGAATTACCTTAAAAAAACATTAGGAAGGCGTTCAAACCTTTACAGTCGGTAGTTATAACTTGACGTTGACGGCACTAAAGACCTAGGCAGTTAGTGTAAGCCTCAAGCCCAAATAACAAACGAACTAACCAATCAAACCAAAATATTAAATGTTTAAATATATGATAATCATCTTATTTATTTCTTTACTCAGTGGTCCTCTAATAGGCTCGCATGTTCTCCTACTGTATTTTCTCAAGAGACTTCTACGAATGAGACTCGCATGTTTATTCTTACAACATCACGAAAATATGATACGAGGCTGCATCTACCTTGGTCATGAGAATGAGAAACAGCATAGGCACGAATATAGTTCCCTGGGGTAGAGTCTTTTTCCACCATCTAAGCATCACATTTCGTCTTATTTACAAGGTGCTATGATCTGTTCGTTGTGATGTTATATACGACTCTTCCCAATTCATCTATTATCCCAGTTTCCCCGCATTGATTTGCGCCATGAAACCACAGAGCTACTAATGTAAAAACAAAGAAACTCTTGCAAAGTGTGTGTCTATCATAGGAAACTTTTTATTAATGAGGTGACCTAGCAGTTGAGAAAGGCTGTGATCTTTCCGACTCTGAAGTTCTGCGTGCCCTGGGTTGTGTAAAGTATTTGGTTACATGATAAAGCAATTCATATCTTAAGGAACACAAGAAAGGAGTGTGACATCAGCGCTATTGCTCAATATTCTTTTCTTTTTTTCTGAGTCGTTCTGCTTCCTTTAACGAGTGAGGTTTTATGAATCCCTTTCAAACTTTCTTTGTGAATCAGCTTCGAACTTTCCTTGTGAATCAGTTTCAAACTTTCTGGGATAATGTCAAAGTCTCCGTTTTCTTTCCAGAGGATTTTTAGTGCCTGTGATAATGGTGTTTTGTATCTTCTTTTGTCTTACAGACAAAATTCCATGAGTTTGGCCTCAGAACAGAATGCACTGATAGTGTCAAAATGGTTCCCTCGTCGTCCAGAGGCGTGGGATCGAATACAGCAATACGTAGAGACTGCGGGACCACTGTTTAAGAAGCCAACTGGTTTGTTTAAGGTGATGACTGGATAATTAGCCATAACTTCTAATTATACCGAGGCCTTCGGTTGAGCTAAATACTTGTACTAGTTTAAGACGCATGAAAGATATCCAAAACACACCATTATTACCACTTAAATACTACTTCCAAGTTTGTATGTGTGGTGAGTCAGGTACACTTACAATGTGGTATAAATACAAGAAGGCTAAGTTCCTTACTGATCCTCCCGAATATATTTACTCACCAATTCTTGAACTCGCCATTACACGTCGAACACATTTACGTATCTACTGGCACAGTTACAACGTCCTTTGGTTCCACACTGAGCTCTGGGTTGGATGAGGAGCTTCCGAAACCATCGTAAAGTAAACGTAAGCGAATTGGAACACGACGGGACATACGAGGGGCGACGTGCTGTCAATGGGCTGGACCAGGGCATATGAAGAGGGTGCGTACGTGTGGAAAGGTGATCGGGTAGCGAGGCTCTCAACATCCCCCCCCCCAAGTACACTTCAAGAGGATCGTTCATCACAGACGGGTGGGCCCCTCTCATAGCCTGCTGAAGGAAGCGGCCGGAGTCCTGTGTTATCAGCTCCTGCAACACACGTAGCTACTATCCTACCGCAAAGGTCCTTAGTTTATCATTATCTACCTCGAGAGAGAGAAAGAGAAAGGGAGAGGGAGAGAGCAGGTGAGTGCGCACCTGCGCATACCAAATTCTTGAGTGAGTCAGGTACCGAGATCTTACTCAGCCGTAAGACGAAGGAAAGACAAAAACAACAGAACGTATCCCAGTTCAAAAGGAAACCAATAACGGAGCAATCACGCTCAAAGCACCACCTCCTCCCACAACTGTGTTCCCATTCTTTTTTTGGCTTAAAAATTACTCGAGTTCATCGTTTTCTTCTTTTCTAGCTTCTGGTAAACATCATCCACATTGCACTCAGTGTTATAACAACCAACATCTTTCGTTACTCCGGGGTTCGACTGGTTGGCTGCCATCCATCCCCCATAGTGCGCGTTGGTGAACTCACATCTGTAGCTTATATGCTGTCCAAAAGGTTCCACTCTTCGTAGGAGCAAGGGAATGGTGGACTCCTTCGGAGCGAGAAGGGTCTCGACGAGACTATACTCTTTCCCGTGACGTTGGTATAGCCTCGCCGAAGGTGGGGTGTGTGTGTCCCTCTCTGCTGGCGAAGGTCAGTAACTCCTCCGAGCCATCATGAGCACCAAAACATGCTTCCCAACACACACAAATACACGCCCATACTTACACACAGAAAACTATACACATATAAAACTTCCTCGAGCAGTTTGTTTATTTTCCGTCCATAAACTATCCTAAACTTTATAACTCCAAACTGTTGGGTGGGAAAAAAATAATATATATCCATTTAGCACACTTGGACGCCATGAGTTTGTCTATTATTTCTTCCGCACTGACACAGAAAAATCTCTACAAAAGTAGGTATTTACTACTCTATGAAGAATGTTCTGTCAGGGAATGTCATATTATTTAGCTTGTACATGGGGCTGGATAACTGTATGCAATGAAAGAGTTTCACAGCTGGCCCGCCGCTCAGATGGCTGCTGTAAACAAATGAAGCGTCAGCTAAGTTTGTCAGTATATGCGAGAGGTGGGTTAGAGTGAGAGGTTAAGGGCCATAAACTCTGCTTACTATGAAGAGCAAAGAGTAAAGGGTGACTTGATCACAGCCTCCAGGTTTCCAAACCAGTATGACGATGTCGAGAAGAGAGCAGTTCTTCGAAAGACTGTGCACAGGCAGCGTAACCAGAGGCCATAACAACTAGCTAATATCTTAATATGTACTTCTATTTGGCAGCAAAGTTAAAGCACTAGGGCCCCACGAGAGTAGAACTCACTCCCCTTATTGTATAGACATGTAATTTTACACATACACGTAGGATGAGTGGAGTGTACGAAAATAAACATACTCGCAAACTTGAAGTGGAAGTAGGTAATAGGGAAACCAGACTACAGTGTACAGAAACAGATCAGCCGAGCAGCAGATAAAGTGCAGCGAACGTCTGGGCTAAACCCCCCTGGCAATACTCAACTCTCAGTTTACAAACAGTGCCGTCCTTTTATCACCTGAAAAGTCTTAATACCCAAGGTTTAAGCTCCTCCACACCCTCCATGTCTCGGGCCGTGAGAGCCTGCTTGAGGACGTCCAAACACTTCAGCTGCACTCCTCCCGGGGATTACCGACTGTCTTCCTTTTTGCCCTCCTGCTCCATCCTCTTCTCTATCATCATTACACCCCTTCCTTCCCAAGTGCGTCCACCCTAGTGGCCAAGAGAAGACTCCCTCTTCTACGGGCGACCGATCATACAAATGCACATGCGCCATCTTCATCACACGTCCCCACATATGTATCACAGACGTATAAATGACCTCAAGACGCCAAGACGCTGGCTGGCTCTACTCGTATACTGTAACGCACTGGGATAAAAACTGGCGTATGTTTCTTGGATGTTCGGGAGAATATTTTTCCCGGTCCCCTTTGCAGGATATACGAGGGGAACGTATTCGAAAGAAAGAAGCCCCTGGACGGCAGCCTGGACACGTGAAAGGCTACTCTCCGTCCCAACTGTATGGGAGTGAAAGGTAAACATCTGCCTGGGGCCGGTCCATCACACTGAGGACATAGACGTCTCTACCTCGAGAGGAGGAGGAGGAGAGTGGGAAGTGATGGACCGACATGGAAATGTTGTTTTACTCCATGACTTCTCCTTGGACAAGGGTTAACATACTGGGTATACCTTGTAGTTGAGGGGCAGTATATTATGTACAGCACGTAGTCAAGGGGGCAACATACTACATAAAACCCGTAGTTTAGGGGCAGCAGACCACCTATATACTGTAGTCAGAGGCAAAATACTACATAGATTCCGTAGATATGGAGTAACACAGTACATATATGTACCGTAATTAGTGGACAACATATTACATTTATTCCTGGAAAGGAGCAACTTACGAAATACATCTCCAGGTTATTACTACATATATCCCGGGTACTCAACAGTTATGGTTGGCAGATGTTCAACATACGACAATGCTGTAAGAGACATCCTTCATGCCTCAGGGCAATATTGCAAGACGCATTTGAAAGACACTGTTCGTGATCTTGCAAAATAACGCGAATGAACAAAATGACAGAGAGAGAGAGAGAGAGAGAGAGAGAGAGAGAGAGAGAGAAGCTTTCTCTCTCTCTCTCTCTATTCGTGGTGGTGGTGGAGGGACGGGAGGGACGGGGCGGCAGGCAAGAGACAATGGCCCGGATGAGGGCCTGCAGGGAGCCGTGTGGGCTGGGACAGAGTAGCACCATCACCAGAATACCTCACCGCCATCGGCCTCTAACCATCCCGGTAATTATGCTCCGCTAAATCCTGGCTTTACTCGCAGCGCAGCCGGCCGGAGGGAGGGAGTGAGGGGCTCTCTCTCCGTGACCCGTCTTTGCTTGGGGTCCTCTGACTGCCCACCAGAACCAACCCCCTCCTTTGTCTTCGTCCGGCGGAGACAAAGGAGCAAAGTTAGTTAGTTAGTTAGTTAGTTAGTTAGTTAGTATAAGGAGTCTCCGGGAATGCCTTTACTAACACAGTCGCCTGTTTAGTTTATTCCCACGAGCAAAAGGTATAATAATGGCATGGTCTGTAGCCTGAATCTTATGAGGCAGGTCCGTGGCCATGCAATCACAGCCAGAGATCGTACAATGTCATGCCCAAGAGGGACTAAGGCAGCAGCAGAACATAATACTGACCAATCGCCAAACGCAACAAGTCTTTCTGACTGCGGGATTGTTTACCGTCGAGTCTTAGTAACTACTCATACACCCAAATCATCTTAGCCATTCCCGGCGTGTCATTAATCACCGTATTTCCAAACGATTCCACATCACAAGAGAAGAGATATTACTTTTCTCGACATATCATTTCCCGGTTTAATAATAACGTTTTAACATTTAAAGTAAAGCATAATTCAACCATTCTCTCGTTTTCCTTTTGTGGTACTGTACAGATCACACCCGCGAAACACGATTAGGAAGCAACGAGCACTTCACCCAACGCCCTGGCAGAGACCTACCTCCCTTACGCATCACCATATATATATATATTTATCCACTTCAGACGCTAATTGCACGCATTCCTCACCTTGGACACGTTGCCAGAACCAGCGCTCCTGAACACTCAGGGAATCTCCTGACTAAAAACAACTACTGAGTTTCTAATCTAACGGTTTACTCTCTCTCTCTCTCTCTCTCTCTCTCTCTCTCCCCGCCACCACACTGGACAGAGGGCTTGGCTGGCCAGTCCAGAGACCACAGTAAGTCATGCCCTGCTAGTCTATCTGCTCTACCACAGGGCAAGGAAGAATTGGGGACAGGGTGAATGCTTTTGCACCGCGAAATACTTCCTTATGTTTCTCCACAAATTCAGTACCTGTGACATCCAAGTGTATATCTTTCCACTAACAGTGACACCCCAGACAAATGTCTCTTCAGTAACAGTGCCACCTTAGTAGGTAACTTTTCAGTAACAGTGACACCTCAATAAGTAACTTTTCAGTGACAGTGACCCCCAGAGGAATGGCAACTCGTTAACAGTGACACCCAAGACAAATGTTTGTTCAATAAAAGTGTCAGCCCATTCAATATCTTCTACCAGTGGCCTCCTCCTTGTACCAGTATTTCCCCTGCACTAGCCATGACGACCCGGGGTTCGCCAACAGCACGACCCACTCACGTACAGTAAACAACAGTGAGGTAAAAGATACCACTCTTCGTTATCTTAAGAGTCAGCGAAACCGCTACCAGTCAGGACCTCATTGTTTAACTGCAATCAGTAATGTCCTCCCTCATTCGTTATTCATTTCCTTATTTCCCATTCATATTTCTCAAGCTTAAGTCCACTTCCTCTTTCGCTGTCTCCCAGTCCCTTCGCCACACTGTCCAAAGCCGCCTCTCCCTATAAACACACACGATAGACGCACAACTCCAGTACGGGGACTCATCTCGACTCCTGAGAGCAGCAGTTAAACGTGAACACAAAAGGGTGAGGGAGCCTGGTACTCAGAGAGCTCACACACCTACATTAATAACGCAGTTCAACTCACAAAGTAACGCTGCAGACACCTGGGGCACCTTCTTCTGTCCCTCCTGTCATGAACCATCTAATATCTTCAGGCAGCAGGCTGAAAATTCAAGGGCCTCTGATGTAAAGGCAACATTTTCTTTGATGGCTCTCCAGGCACCTCACCGGCTGGTCCCACACACAAACCTCGAACGCGGGAATATTTGCAAGGTAAATTCAAACCAAGATTTACCAGTTTTCACGTTATTTGTTTTTCATGTCTCGGGTCCTATAGCTGCAGCTCCCGTTACCTTCTCCAACGGTCTCGGAAATATATAGAAAGGGAGTCAGGTACAACCAAAACATTTCTGACACTCCAGACTTCTCTGAAGCACCTGAATTTTCAACATGCGTTGCACTGGGAAGCCATCAGTCGAGTGCGTTTTTCAGTTTCAAGTATAGCATCACGAGCTTGTCTCTCCCATTCAATAGGCTCATGGTTATGTAATATATTTATACACCCTCTCGATGGGGATGGGTACAATTTCAGCCACAGCTGAGTGGAAAAGGCTCCTGGCAACGTTTGTTCCACCTCCTCCACATTGCACCGTGGGTGTGAGGCAGCCGCACCCAGCTTACCTTATAGGCACCATCTTCTCTGAAGTCTTACGGGAGTTCAGCCAGCATCAGGGAAATTGAATTTTTTTTTTTTTTTTTTACCCCGCTCAGCGTCATCTTTGTGGTGTCCAGTGTCCCGATACAGGATGTGGTCCTCGTCCCCCACCCCCTCAAGGCTCGCAGCCGGGGTAGGAGGGAGAAGGGGAGTCCAGGAATAACGGGAAAGAAGGAGGAGGAGGAGGAGGAGGAGGAAAAAGATTACTTCATGGGTTGAGGAGAGACCTCTTGACCTGGTGCTGGGACATCACTCTCCCAGGAACACTGTAAACATTTCAACGCATCTCACATTCCTTAGGATGGAACTCCTACTATTCTGACAACGTCCGGTTTCTCATCCTCATTCAGAGCCTCCACGTACACGAGATATCTATAACATCAATATCTTCCAAGCCTTTCAATACCTTCGCCTGAAAGCTGCCTCTCGCATTCTACAAACTGCCGCAAGAGTCTAAATATAAACTGGTGCACATAAAGTCGTATGGAAGCGGTTTCATTAAAAAAATATTTAATGAGGATACCGAAAGTGAGACCCGGCGATTCTAACCTTTGATCTCCTAATATCCAAAATGTAATCAAATGTAAAACTCTGCGTCCTACCTGGGCATTGAGTCTGGTCCCCATCCCCTCACTCTGTGCTCAGTGACACAAGCCCTTGTGTGTCCTCGGCGTCCAACCACAGTGTCGAACATTTAATGGCGTGTGTAACCTTCTATGCAATATTTACAGTACACGTTTGGTCCTTGTCCAACCGCCTCGTAATGGCACGTCGTAAACACAAGGCTTTCCTGGCTATTACTTTACAGGGCTTTGTGACCTTGATGTGTGACCTCCGGACCTCAAAAACTTCCAAAAAACCAAATGTCGAACTCTTTGTGCAGTACCTGTGGTACAAGTTTGAGCCAAGTCTAAGTCCCAGGTCATGAGAAACTTCCGTACAATAGATCGAGATGGACAGACCCACAACTGGGGGAGGGATAACCAATACGCCGCTCTGGTCTGCTCCGGGAGACACAATAACAAGACGGTGCCGTATGTAGTCACGACCAGAGTCGAACTCTGATAACTATATTTCCAAACAGGAGGGAGAGGAAAAATATTTTTTCGGCGATCCCGAAAACAATATATTTCTTTACCTAAAAGTCGTCACACATGTTGAGAATATCTGTTCATACAATACATACTTTTCTAACAATTCTTTTGCAACGCAAAGTTTGATATATCATCTCTTCTCAAAGCTTCTGTTTCGTTTCGTTGGACCGTCCCAGTGTCCCTTGTTCCGTATACCTTCCCCCGACACTCAGGCAATTCCCTAAATGAAAAAAAAAAATAATGGAAATGACTCACTTTGTCTCCCCGCGTCAGCCAAAATCTCATGGAAATTACCTATTTCCTCCCCCCCAAGAAATTAACCCTCGGTGCTCTATCTTATCTTTACGGCCTGAAGTTTAGGGTTTACTTAGAGAAGCCCTGATAACGCCTGCGGTGTGTGAAGTGTTTGTCTTATTGAATGGCAGGGCCAGGAGGCGAGAGATAGAGATAGAGATAGAGAGAGAGAGAGAGAGAAAGAGAGAGAGAGAGAGGCGGCGGTACAACAGCCTCGCTACAGAGAACTTCTTTTGTCAACCCCTCCTCCTCCTCCTCAGCGCCTCACCAACGCTAAACATCGGACGCCTCTCATCTGAGCGAGTCGCGAGAATCGAAGTCCCTCCTCAAACCATCTCAAGAGCGTTATGCTTGACTATGTACGATGAAGTTATATATCTACGTTATCTGTATATTCTGAGGGGCAATGACTGTCTAGAACCAACGCCCTCACTAACACAAACATAATGAACCATACGACTTGATACATTAACTTAAATATCTCATGTCTTTTAAGAAGTTTATCTGTCGAAGTATTTATCAAAATTGCTTCTATTCGCAACTTCATAGGGAGGATAAAGTATAAAATAAAGCTTCCACGAATTCTTATTAAATACAGCTATTAAATAAAAGCTTTTCGACAATGGAGTCTCCTCTGAAATCAGTGAATGCATTAAGAAGGTAAATTAAACTACAGAATATTTAATTCTTCCCCATGCTGTAGTCTCCATCCTTCAAAATAAATTCACGACACAAAACTTCACAGTTGATGATGGAAGATTACGTTTGCAAACTGTCAGCTTAAGAAGCGAGAGTTTATCCTCAGCATTCCATGAATACCTTCCAGGAGACAGAACTCGAAGGGATAGACTGTTGTATGTCATATCAACCAAAGTAAAACTACTCCATCACTAGTACCACAGCCAGTCTATCACTTCTACACCACCAGTCGGTCCATCTCTGCTCCATCAGTGTTTAGCCCAGCTCAGTCCGTCACCACCGCCACAACCATCATCGTATGCGTGCATTCTGGAGGCTTGTCTGAGACCAAGCATTCCTTGTACGTATCGGCCATTCTCTTTGAGTATTGTGGACAGGTTACCTTTCCTACCCCCACATTCCTTGTGGCCACAACGCCCAGCTATTTACTTTCCCTTTCAGTTGGTCCTGCTCTCTGCTATCAGCATATTTCGCCGGAAGGGATACACGGAACTTGCTTTTAAGTATTCTTCTTTAATGGCGAACACCAGAACGGGATATCTGAATGACATTTTTGGCTCTTTGCCTAGCGCAAGGAACAGGCGCAGGGGTCAATGTTCAGGGAGGCACTATCATCCTGAAGCAGGCAGCAACCCCCTCTGTCTTCATGTATATCCATTAAGGTGAGATTGTTACGCTGCTACGGCGGGACCCGTTGCGGTCACTCCACCATCACCATGAGTTAGATTTTCTGTTGCTGAAGGAACCCTTTCGCCGGGATGACCTACCTCACTCTAACACTGTCTGGCAGTACCTCCAGACCTGCATGTGTAATTGCTATTTCTCATAACTGTTTTAAAGGGAGAGACTCTCACATCTGCGCAACTCCGTCGCTTAACTTTGTGTATGTACCATATATAATCCTTGTGTATATACACGTACATATACACAACCCAGCTTACGCCAGGTACCCATTCATCAACCAGCCCTAAAGGGGAGGATGACCAGCTGCGATGGATGTGTGCAAGTCACCCTATTCGGGACTCGAACCTGAGGCCATGAGAATGATGGGTTGCAACGCTAACTAACTTAGATGGTAGGTCCCCGAGGCTGTTCAGTGCATTGTGTAGAGCAGCGGAGTCCGGAGATCTGCTGCAAATGTTGATACCATTGACAGAGTCGTCGAAGTGCTATTATGGAACAAGCGAGGCCAACAGGGAATCATTTATTAAGATGGCCAACAGGGAATCATTTATTAAGACAAGGAAGAACAAAGGTTCCATCTTTAGTGCTCTTGTGGGACGCCACAGGTGAGGGGGTCGGGGTGCAAGGGTAAAACGGACCCTGGGATGCGTACAACATAAAGACACTCTCTAACGGAGTCTCTCTGTACGTGTAAAGCTGAGGGGATGGTCAAGCAGCACAGTCGCAGGGAATGTGTGTGTGTGTGTGTGAACATTTAACCTGACCCAGTAAGACATACAAAGCCTCTGGTCACTGCAGGCTGGCGTTGCAAAGCTCTCAGTGGTGCCACTTGTCTCGCTGGCCTGGTTACGACGAACGTGTGTTTGTGCAGGATGCAACTGCCTTATCGATGCAATTTGTCATGTAATCCAAGACTGACACTTGTGCTTACCACTCAGTTGTAAGATCCGAAGATACAAAGCCAATCGATCACTCTCAAAGCCACTTCTCTATGTCAGTGATACAAAATACATGATGTAGTCGTGTCAAATTTTGCTGCTCAGAGGGCGTTGATATAAAATAACACAGTAGTTAGCCTCGGTTCTGTTTGGGCTGTGTTCTGCCCCTGCAGCTCAGGTTGCAACGGACGCTCCCTAGAGAGGGGCATATCACATGTTGTGCAAGTTGGCTGGTCTGGTAAAAACTCGGACGAGACTCTCCAGTTCCTTTCTGAAGAATTCCTAAGGTCTTCCCACGGCGTCCCTTACGTTAACCAGTTGGCTGCTGGCTGGTCAGACGTTGGCCCCTGACATTTATGCTGAGTTCCCTATGTTTCCTAAAGTACCCCTGCTCTTCAGTGCATTCATGTTGCATTTTCCACTCAGTTTGTCAGTCCAGCATATATCTATCTTCGTATGCAGGTCAAGAAAAAGGTATTTCATCATTTTTTTCACTAGTATTCATCAAGATGCTATTGGCTCATTATACACAATGATTGAAATCGAATCTCCAGAATTCATCACCATGACGGCGTGTGTTATAACATTGTGGTAATTCTATTAGGCTGTGACCAAGAGCTGTATCCTTCCACATTACATTATCTATAAAATGAATTAAAATGAAATCCATCGTATTACTTTTCTAAATTATTCCACTCTTTGATAGCGAAGAGCTTACCACACAGATTAAATAATCCCTTTTCGAGCAGCAGTTTATCTGGAAAAAATCAAGGCCATTGGAGGACTGCGACACCCAAAACCACCACGAAAGTGCTGGTCACGTGCGCTCAAAATATATATCTTAACATTTTCTTTACGGTTATGAAAATCCTGGGAAAGAAACAAAGTGAGGAACTATAATTCTTCGCTGTTCCCGCGAGCGGCGCGTTCAAAGTCTATATTCTACTTCTTGACCCACATTCTTGGAGGTCCTCTCACTTCTCGTGGTCACGGGGACTGACTGCGGCCTCCTGTTGACTGGCAGGAGTGTCGGCGCCGTCAGTACGGCCTCCAGGTGGTGAATGACAGGCGCTGTGTGTGCTGGACCCAGACTCACTCTCTCCCGCTGCCCACCCTACGAGCTGGTGTTTCGACACTTCGAGAGAGAGAGAGAGAGAGAGTGTGTGTGTGTGTGTGTGTGTGTGTGTCTGTGTGTGTGAGTTTTGTACTACTGCATTCTGT
>JAYMFT010178623.1:0-12095 GCA_038088735.1 Panulirus argus
ACACGTATATATGTATCTATTTGCTGTTTTGTTGTTGTTGTTGTTGTTGTTAGAGTGTCCAGTCACGGACAAAGTTCCACATCAAGGCCGGGCCTGAACTGAGATATAGAGAGAATATGCCAGGCTATACTTTTTGGGAAATACATGAGAAGATAGAGAGTTCCAAAGCTTCAACATGTAAGGAAAGATGCAGGTATGAAAATGGCTCTCACATGAGTTGCTGATGGCCACACAATAATCATATGACTCAACAGCTTGCCGAGTATTGTGTGGTTTAGCTAGTGTTGTGGGCACGCAAGCAGCCAGCGTTAATGACATGACCTTGATTAAGGCATTCGTTTAATTCAGTTGCTCTTGACGTCTCAGCTAATGAAAATAATATGAAAGAAACTTTGAAATACCGTCAGTCTATGACAGAGGCCCTCGCTAAATGTAGAAGTGTGTGCATTGTAGTATATTGTAGTGTAGTGCCATGAGATACAAAATACAAGGGGACTTGGAGGAGTTTGAATGACCATGTTGAGAACAAGCTGGAGGAGCGCCCTGGAGTCGTTGAGTGGTTGTGAACAATATTCACTCTAGGCTTAATATTCAGTAACTGTATTTTGATTAAGACTCAGTGGATTGACCTATGTCGGGATTGTTTGTTCACTGGACAGAATGTGGACAAAGGAGCGAGTAATATAACCATACGACACAAGTGTTATGGTTAACAGATCCTGAAGGCACTATGACTGGTTGTTAGATTACCAGTAAAAACAGAAGTAATATATAATGTGTACCAAAGACAAAGTTATCAACGCCCAGCAAATAACACTTTGTTAGCAGCTCCTAAAGGTATTCATGTTAAATGTCAGTGGAATATTTGTAGTTCCTAAATACACCAAGATTAATGGACATTGGACATAATACAGTTAAATCTTGCTATGATTGACAACAGATCTAATGGACAAGATCCAATGGAAGTACAACGACCTAGAAGCACCAGAGGCACATTAGCATCAACATTCAGTTACGTTGTTGTTGGTGGACCGTCAGCTGGGGTGTTACCATCAACACTCTGAACGGAAATGATGAACAGTTGTTAAAGAATGACTGCAACTAACTAGACTGGAGCGCACTGTTGTGAACATTCCCTAAAAGCATTAGGATCAAAATTTAATAAAAGCACAATGATTAGCACTACAGCTCAGACCACCGATACAACTTTCATATTATATACCTCCTCCTCGTCTCACTTGTTCCACTTTATCCATTTGTGAATATGTGTTGAACGCTTTGCAGCGGTTTCAACTATTCTTACTGAGAAATTTTCAGTATCCCACCATCGACAGTACGTGAGATTTATCAAAATGTTGGGTAACTGCAAACTGTGAATAGGTATGACGTTAGTTACTTGGGGTGAATGTAGATTTAGATTTTTTTCTTATCTTATTACTCTAGGGAATCAAGATTACTAAAATTATTATGAGAATAAAGGGAGCTCGGTGTAGTTAGGTATCAAGTCGTGGCACTGGTTCGATCATATGAGTTTGATCTTTATGATACAGGATCGTTTCGACTTCGTCTGACATTAATGATTATCTCCTGGAAAGGCCACCTGTGTGCCAGAAATCATAATGACCTTTTACCACCTGCAGATTCCTCAGTGACCGCGGCAATAGTGGAGCAGGTCTTAATAGTCCCAGTTGGTTTACCAACACGACCGGTCTACGACTGTTGGTTGTGACATCGTCTCAGACTGCTGATTGTGATATCGTGCCTGAATGTTGGTCGTGACATCGTCTCCGACTGCTAGTTTAGGCATTGTTTAAATTGCTTGTTGTGACTTTATCTTTGACCGCTGGTTGTCATATCGTCTCTGACTGCCTGTTGTGACAACGTTTCCGACTTCTCGTTCTGATACGTCTCTGACCGCTGATTTTGACATCATTTCTAACTATTGGTTATGGCATTGCCTCTGACTGCTGGTTGTGACATCGTCTTCGAATGCTGGTTGTGATATCGTCTCCGTATGTTGGTTGTAATATCGTCTCTGACTGTTCGTTGTGATATCTTCTCCAGCTGGTAGATGTGACATCGTCTATGACTGCTGGTTGTGACATCGTCTCTAAATGCTAGCTGTGACATTGCCTCCAGTTGCTGGTTGTGATATTGTATCTAACTGCTGGCTGTTGTATCTCCTCTGACTGTTAGTTCTGACATCGTCTCGGCATACTAGTTGTGACATCGTTTCTGACCGCTGACTGGGACAGTGTCCCTGACTGCTGACTGTGACATCGTCTCTTAATGCTGTCTGTGACATTGTCTCCGACTGCTAGATGTGATAATCGTTCCCGACTGCCGGTTGTCACATCGTCTCCGAATGGTGGTTGTGACATCGTCTATGACTGATGATTATGACATAGCTTCCGACTCCTGGTTGTGACATCGTCTTTGATTGCTGGTTGCGACAACGCCTCTAACTACCTGTCATGACGTCATCTCTAATTGCTAGATGTGCCATCGTCTCTGACTGCTGGTTCTTATATCGACTATGACTCACAGTAGTTACATTGTCTCTGATTTCTGTCAATAACATCGTCTTTAAATGCTGGTTGTGTCATCGTCTCCGACTGCTGGCTGTGACATCGTGTCCGACTGCTGGTTGTGTCATCGTCTCTGCTTGCTGGTTGTGAAACCCTTACCACTGTTGATTGTGATATCGTCTACGAATGCTGGTTGTGACATCGTTTCCGAATGCTAGCTGTGACATCATATATGACTGGATTATGAGACATAGTTTTCGACCGCTGATTGTGACATCGTTTTCGAATGTTGGATGTGACATCGCCTCCGACTGTTGGTTGTGACAGAGATTTTGTCTTTTGGTTGTGACCCTCTTGTATGACTGCTGGTTATGGCTTCGTCTCTGAATGCTGATTGTGATATTCTTCTAAAGACTGGTTGTGATATAGACTCTGACTGCTGGTTGTGACCTCGTCCGACTGCAGGTTGTGACATCATTCTGACTACCTGTTGTGACATTGTCTCTGACTGCTAGTTGTGAAATCATCTATGATTGCTGGTTGTGACATCGTCCTTGACTGCTGATAATGTCATCGTCTCTGATTGCTAGTTGTGATATCGTCTCCAACTGCTGGTTGTGATATCGTCTCAAACTGCTGGTTTGTGACATCGTCTCCGACTTTTGTATGTGGCATCGTCTTCGACTGCTGATTGTAACATTGTCTCTAACTGCTAGTTGTGATATCGCCTCTGATTGTTGGCTGTGACATCGTCTCCGACTGTTGGTTGTGACATTTCGTCTGATTGCAGGTTGTAACATCATCTCCGACCTCTGGTTTTGACACCGTGTCTACCTGCTGATTGTAACATCGTAACCGACTGTTGGGTGTGACATCGTCTCTAACTTCTGTTTGTGACATCATCTTCAACTGCAGGTTGCGATATCGTCTCTGATTGCTGATTGTGACATCGTCTGGGACTGATGCTTGTAACACCGTCCCCGACTGCTGGTCGTGACATAGTCTGTGACTGCTGCTTGTGACATCGTCTCCGATTGCTGGTTGTGACATCGTCTCTGACTACTGGTTTTCACATCTTCTCTGATTGCTGCTTATAACTTTATCTCTAACTGTGGCATCGTTTTGACATATGGTTGTAACATCGTTTCTGACTGCAGATTGTGACATCGTCCCTGCCTGCTAGTTGTGATATCGCCTCCGAATGCTGGTTGTGACATCGTGTATGACTGCTTGTTGCGATATCGCCTTCGACTGCTAGTTGTGACGTCGTCTCCGACTGCTGTTTGTGATATCGATTCTGACTGTTAGTTGTGACATTGTCTCTGACTGCCTGTTATGACATCTTCTCTGACCGCTGGTTGTGATGTCGCCCTCGACTGCTACTTGTGACGTCGTCTCTGACTGCTGGTTGTGATTTCGTCTCCGACTACTGGTAATGACATTGTCCCTGACTGTTTGCTGTGACATCGTCCCCGACTGCTGGGTGTGACATCACCTCCTAATGCTGGTTGCGACATCGCCTTCGACTGCTTGCTGTGACGTCGTCTCCGACTGCTGGTTATGACATCTTCCCTGACTGTTGGTTGTGACATTTTCTCTGAGTGTTTGCTGTGGTATTGTCTCTGACTGCTGGATGTGACATCGTCTTTAACTTCTGGTTATGACATCTCCGAGTGCTGGTTGTGTCATCACCTTTGACTGCTGCTTGTAATATCGTATCTAACTTCTGGCTGTGACATCGTCTCTGACTGCTAGTTATGACATCTTCTCTGACTGCTGGTTATGATATCGTCACTGATTGCTGGCTGTCATATCAACTCTAACTGCTGATTGTCATATATTTACTGCCTGCTGGTTATGCTATTGTCACTGACTGCTGGTTGTGACATCGTCTCTGACCGTTGATTATGACATGGTCTCCGCCTGCTGGTTGTGACGTCTTCTCCGACTGCTGATTGTGACATCGTCTCAGACTGCTTGTGGTGACATTGTCTCTGACTGCTTGTTGTGACATCGTTTCTTGTTGCTGGATCTTCTCCGACAAATGGTTGTGACATCGGCACTGACTGTTGGCTGTGATATCGGAATCGACTGTTGTTTGTGACTTCGTCTATGATTCCTGGCTGTGACATCGTCTCCGACTTCTGGTTGCTGCCTCTTCTGTGAAAGCTGTTTGAAATCGTCTCTGACTGCTAGCTTGTGACTTCGCCTGACGTGTGTTTGTGGCAACGTTTTCAACTTCTGGTTGTGACATCGTCCCTACCTGCCATTTATGAAATCGTCTATGACTAATGGTTGTGACACCGTATTCTATTGCTCATTGTGATATCGTGTCTGATAGCTGATTGTGACAGTGTTTCTGACTACTGGTTTCGACATTGTCTCTGACTGCTGGTTGTGACATCGTCCATAACTGCTGGTTACAACATCATATTTTACTGCTGGTTGCGACATTGTCTCTGGCTTCCGGTTGTGACATCGTGTCCTACTGCTGGTTGTGATCGTCTCCGAATGCTGGTTGCAACTTCGTCTCCAAATGCTAGTTGTGACATCATTTTCGACTACTGGTTGTGACATCCTCTCTGACTGCTGGTTTGTGACTTTATCTCTGACCTCCTGTTTGTGACATCGTCTTCGACTGTTGGTTGTGACGTGGCTTTAGACTACTGGTTGTGACATCGTCTTTGATTGCTTGTTATGACATTCTTTCCGACTGCTGGTTGTGACATCTCTTACAGCCGGTCGAAATATCGTCTTCGACTGTTGGTTTTGACATTGTCTCTGACTGCTTGTTATGACATCGTTTCCGACTGCTGATGGTGACATTTCCTCTGACTGCTGATTGTGACATCGTCTCTGACAGCTGGTTATGACGTCGTTTCTGACTTCTGGTTGTGACATTGTCTCTGATTGCTGGTTATGACATCATCTATGAATGCTGGTTGTGATATCTTCTCCCACTGCTGGTTGTGATGTTGTCTCATACTGCTGATTGCTACATCGTCTCTAACTGCTGGTTATGATTTCGTCTCTGGCTGCTGGTTGTCACAAAGTCTCTGACTGCTGTTTCTAACATTGTCTCTTCCCGCTTGTTGTGACATCGTTTCGGACTGCTGATTATGGCATCGCTTCCGACTGCCGGCTGTGACATCGTTTCTGATTGCTGGTTATGACATCTTCAGTGACTGCTGCTTGTGACGTCGTTACCGACTACTGGTTGTGACATCGCCTATTTCTAGTTTTGACATCGTCACTAACTGCTGGTTTTGAAATCGTCACTGACTGCTGGTTATGACACCGTTTCCGAACGTTGTTGTGACATCGCCTTCGACTACTTGCTCTGACATCGTCTTCTACTGTTGACTGTGATATTTCCTCTAACCGCTGGTTGTAGTATCGTCTCCGACTGCTGGTTGCGACATCGCCTCTAACTGTTAATTATGACATCAAGAATGACTGCTGGTTATGAAATTGTCTCTGGCTACCCGTTTGACATCATGTCCTACAGCTGGTTGTGATATCATCTCTGACTTTTGGATGTTATACCGTTTCCGACTGCTGGTTGTAATATCGTCTCCGAGTGCTAGTTGTGAAATCGCTTCCGAGCTCTGGTTTTGACATCTCTCTGACTGGTGGTTGTTACATCTTCTATATGTGTCCGTTATGACAATGTCTGTGACTTCTGGTTGTGATTTATCTCTGACTTTTTGCTGTGACATCTTTTCAGACTGCTGGTTATGAAATCGTTTCCGACTGCTGGTTGTCACTTCGCCTTCGATTGCTGGTTGTGACATCGCCTTCGATTGCTGGATGTAAGATTGTCTCTGACTGTTTGTTATGATATCTTCCCTGACTGCTGATTGTGAAATTGTACCTGACTGCTGGTTATGACATCAAGTATGACTGCCGGTTGTGACATCTTATCCGACTGCTGGTTGTGGCATCGTCTCCGGCTGCTGGTCGTGACATCGCCTCTGACTGTTGGTTGTAACATCATGACTGGCTATTGGTTGTGAAAATGTTACTGACTGCTTTGTTATTACATCGTTTCTGACTGCTGATTGTGACACCTTCTCCGACTGCTGGTTGTGACATTGCCTTCGACGACTGGTTTGACATCTTCTCTGCTGTTTGTGACATCGACTTCGACTGATGGTTTTGTCATCTATTCTGTCTGCTGGTTATGACATTTTTCTGCCAGATGATTGTGACATCATTTTTGACTGCTGGTTGTGACATTGACTCCGACTGCTGGTTGTGCCATCGTCTCCGATTGCTGGTTGTGACATCATATCTGACTGCTGGCTGTGACATCGTCTCTGCTGGTTGTGACATCGCCTTCGACTACTGGTTTTGACATCTTCTCTGCTGGTTTTGACATCTCTCCTGACTGCTGGTTGTAACATCATCTCTGACTGCTGGTTATGAAATTGTCTCTGAATGCCTGTTATCACAACGTTACTGACAGCTGGTTGTGACTTCGTCTCCGACGGCTTGTTGTGACACTGACTACTTGTTATCGTCTCCGAGTGCTGGATATGAAATTGTCCCTGACGGCTGGTTGTGACATCATGTTTGACAGCTGGTTGTTACATCGTTTCTGACTGCTGAGTGTAACATCGCGACCGGCTGCTAGTTATGACTTCGCCTGCGACTAATGGTTTTGACATCTCTGACTGCTGGTTATAACAGTTCTCTTACAGCTCGTTGTGACATCGTTTCTGAGTGCTGGTTGTGACATCATCTATGACTGCTGGTTGTGATGTTGTCTCCCACAGCTGGTTATGAAGTAGCCTCCGGCTGCTAGTTTTGACCTCGTCACCTAACTGCTGGTTGTGACATTGTCTCCGACTACTTGTTGTGACATCTTCTGGTTGCTGTTTTCAACATCGTCTCTGACTGCTGGTTGTGACATCACTTCCGACCGCTAGTTGTGACATCGTCTCAGACAGCTGGTTATGACATTGCTTCCGACTGCTTGTTGTGAAATTGTCCCTGACTGCCGGTTATGACATCGTCTCTGACTGCTGCTTGTGACATCGTCTCTAAATGCTGGTTATGACATCGTCTCTGTCTGCCGGCTGGGACATCGTTTCTGACTGCTGATTATGACATCGTCTCTGACTGCCGGCTATGACATCGTTTCTGACTGCTGATTATGACATCGTCTCTGACTGCTGTTTGTGACATTGTCTCTGACTGTTGGTTGTGATATCGTAACCGAATGCTCTTTGTGACATCGCCTTCAATACTAATCGTGACATCGTCCATGACTACTAGTTGTGACATCTTCCCTGACTACTAGTTGTGACATCTTCCTTGACTGCTGGTTGCGACGTCGTTTCTGACTGCTGTTTCACACATAGTCATCGACTGCTGGTTGTGACATCATCTCTGACTGCTTGTTCGTGACTTCGCCTCTGAGTCCTGTTTGTGGCATCGTCTTCGAATGCTGGTTGTGACATTGTTTCTGGCTGCTGGCTTTGACCTCGTCTCTGATTCCTGTTTGTGATACGGTCGCTAACTGCAAGTTGTGACATCTTCTCCAAGTGTTGAATGTATATCGCGTCTGACTGCTGGTTGTGACATCGTTTTCGACTGCTGGTTTCGACACCGTCTCCGACTGCTGGTTGTGACATCGTCCCTAACTGGTAGTTATGACATCGTCTATGACTGCTGTTTGTGACATCGTCTCCGACTGCCGATTGTGACTTCGTCTCCTAGTTGTGATATCGTCTCTGATGGCTGGTTGTGATCGTTTCTTACTGCTGATTGCGGCACTGTCTTTGACTCCTGGTTGTGGCATCGACCTTGACTGCTGGTTTTGACATCGTCTCTGACCTCTGTTGTGTCATCATAATGCCAGTCTGTTGGGGCAGAGTATCAGGCTGTAGAGTGAAGCACAGATACAGGAATACTTTTCGAGGCTTATTTTCTGACTGCCGGTAAAAGTACAGTTCGCTGATGCACAGTCTCTGACCGTTGGTGGTGGCACAGAATCATCTTAATCAGTGCGGTGCCTTTATGCGACCACCGGCTGTGGTATGGTCCCTGAGCGCTGGTTGTGGTATGGTCTCTGCCTATTGGTTGTGACGGGGTGTCTGGCAGTTGGTTGTGGCACGTAGTATGGCTGCTCGATGACACAGACAGAAAATATTGGTTGAGACTCAGTATTTGCTCGCTGGTTGAGGTGCAGCATCAGGCAGAATAATGTTTCCTTACCAGTGTGGAGCGCTGACACCACCTAATGGTGGCTTAATCAAAATGGCCTTATAGAAAACAGTGACAGTAGAGTTTGTCTTTGAAAGGAATGTGTACAATATTAAAAAGGCTTTCTTGTCACGGGTGGCCGAACTAGTACTTGATAAGTCTAATTCTAATCACGCGTAGTTTGATCTAATAGAGGCAGAGTGACTAACATGAATCGAGGACATTCCTTTACCCAGAAAACCAAGCGATCAAACTTTAACTTAAGCTCGGCTGGTAAGGCAAATCTGGCCATATAAAGTTCGTCAGCATCCAGCATTGTAGTCATATCACTTTACACATGACTTCCAGTGACAATGAAACTTTCATGGCGGATGTTCTTTTAAAATATGATAGCCACTATAGCACTATATCCACAGGTGGTGCGAGATATCAGGAACAAAAACTGAGTGGGCAACTGCAGACCAATTCTAGCAGCAGTCCGGAGCCCTGCGGCCATCAGTGGCAAACGTTCCTTATTTCCTGTTTACTTGCTATTTTCCAAGCATTTGTACATTTCTGGTCTCATAGTTTTCCAATTTTTGTAATGCTGAAGATATGCTTCGATTTGATATCACTCTAGTAGTTTATATAGTTGTCTGCTGCACAGGAAGAAAAATTAGATCAATAAATTCTAGACTGGTTACGCGTTATGTGGCAACGCTTGATGAGAGTCAGCTGCAGTCCAGAGGTCGCATTGTGCGCTTACTCACCTCCACTAACATCCCCACATCAAACACTGGCATGGCCTTCCACTGAAAATCTGGAAGTGAGGGGCCATAGAGTAATTGCCATGCGTAGAATCTGGAATACTGAAAAATTCGGTTTGTGTAAGAAGGAAATATCCAAGCGGTGAATGGCGTGATCGAGCAATTCTGGGCCTCACAAACTTTCTTTGCGGGGACGCGTAATCCGTATCGAACGTACGTATCATCACTTTAAATGTTGTTTCTTGAAACTCAGGGAAGTTTATACCTTTCATATTAGGTCTTTCATTCTGAGGTGTATAGGATATACAGACTGTTTAAGTCTTTAACTTATAACTCCAGCATCAAATACAAACGAGAAAAGACGAATTTTTGTTGTCTAGGAAAATAAAATGTTGCCATTTTCATAAACGAAAGAGAAGTGAGCGAGACATAGACGGAGTTTCTTAAGACAGAACGTAACAAAGAGAATAGCGTCATATAGGTATTTTCCAACACAACCAGCAGCCTAAAAGTAGGTAGATTTTCAGGCCTTAATGTAAACTCTTTTACCATAAGTAAAGAAGATTAAGATGGTCTATCGATTGATTACGGAAAACCTCAGTGTTCCCTTATGATATGGCATATATTCTCAAACTTGAACAGAAGCAGTAAATCCAAACTTTCAAAAGAACAAACTTTTGTATAAGTAATTCAAAATTCTTGACACTGATCGACTAAGTATTATCAAATTTGTAGGCTCTCTGAACATATGAGAGTTATAACTAATATAAACAATACACACTAATTTCTAAGGAGTATAAGGAATTCGACTCACTGGGGAAACAGGGTATTACCTTTATGGAGTCACATGCTACTCACAGCAAGTATCATTATAACCTGGGTTTGTTAGATCTACACTTTTCAATGACCCTCATTGAAATAATATATCTTTTTGTATCACTACGGTGTTCTTGATGAACTTCTACCCCTATTCCTTAAAAAATCTACGTACAGCGAAAAAACAACGCAAAAGGAAAAACTCTGAAAGTAGGGTTGATAAGAAATGGCTACAGACGCTGGTAATGCCAGTCAGATCCTGGAAATGTCGGAGGTCATAGTGCAAAGATAAGATTAGTTAAATCAGTACGAGATACTGTCGTGCAAGAAAGATGATTAAAGGGAAGCACTGCTTACGTGTGCGAGAGAAGTGGCATGCGGAAGGTGGGACGTGGATAGATGAGAAATGATAATTAGTCGTTGGAAGAAGATACGTTGCTAATCAAAAACAAACAGAAACCGAATAGGACTTACTTGCAAAAAAAGGTGAGCAAATGATTCGGAGATGTACAAGAAAAAGCGGATGAAGGAGTAGAAGAAGTTGCAGGAGTTGGAAAGGAGAACTAATAAAAGTTGAGGTGAGAGAGTATCAGCACTCTGCAGGGAGAATAAGTGAAATTTTTTGGAAGGGGGTTAATAGCGCGAGGAAAGCAAAAGAACAAATGGTAGCATCGGTGAAGGAGGCTAATGGGGATATATTTTGACGTAGATATATGCAAAGTGAGAAAGTCATGTAGAGTGAGAGTGGTTTGGTGAAAAGAAAAGGTGAAGAAGGCCTTCAGTAAGGTGAAGGCGGCATAGCTGCTGAAGTAAATGATATTGCAGTTTGATATCTTGAGAAAGGGATGACTCAGTTGTTTATTGGTTTGTTAGGATTTTAAATGTATGTATGGATCATGGCGATGTGCTTGAGAGATGTCCGGATAGTAGCATTGTATAAAGGCAAGAGGATAAAAATGATGATACTTAGCGAAGTCTTCGGAGGTCTTCACCTCAACAGCCCGGGGTTGAGTTTAGGCTGCTGAACTAGGTCGTTGGTCAACAAGCTGTTCAAAGCCGCATCCCTCATTCCCACATAGCTTGGCTTGTCTGGTACACTTTTCAAGCACCTCAGTCAGATAGGTTAGTTGAAGTGTAAGTTTGACGGGAGAGAACTTGGCGGAAGTGGAGTTTCAGATGCCTTTGAGTGGATATGACAATGAATGGGAGGTAAAGGGATCCATAGAGTGAATGACGGTGTAAAGATCCTGAACGTATTGAGAAAAGTGTGGAAAGTGAGTTCACTGTCTTTAAGGGCAAAGGTGAGTGTGTTTGGTGGTATAATAGTCCAGTTGGTGCTGTATAAGCGGGAGGCGTGGGCCTTAAGCAAAAATGATAAAAAGATCATTGTTTTAGAAATGAAACGTTTGAGGAGCAATATGTGGTGTGAGGAATGATGGTCGAAAAGAAAATGACTGGACATATATATGGGGAAAAAAGTTTTACTCCCGTATTCCCCGCGCATCGTAGAAAGCGACTAAAGGAGGCGGAAACTGGTGTATGGAAATCCTCCCATTATTGTATTTCAATTTCTAAAAGAGAAAACAGAAAAAAGAGCTCGTTATCCTCGATCGCTCAGATTGGGGTGTCTGAATGTGTGTGGATATAACCAAAATCAGAAGAAAGGAGAGATAGGTAGAAAGTTTGAGGAAAGAAACTTAGATGTTCTGGCTCTGAACAAAACGAAGCTCAAGGGTAAAAGTGGAAGAATGGTTTGGAAATGTCTTCGGAGGCTAGTAAGGGGTTGGTGAGAGGA
>JAYMFT010178634.1:0-12094 GCA_038088735.1 Panulirus argus
TCTATATTTCAATTAGGGCCCAGCCTTGATGTGGACTTTTGTCCGTGACTGGAGCCTTCAACATAAAAAAAAAAATTAAACTTAGATAGCTTTAGTGTGATGAGGTCTTTCTTAAAAGTAATGAGGTAAGATGTAAAGATGCAGTATCATCTTTACATCAAGCTAAAGCTGCGAAATATATGTCTCTCTCTCACATAAAACTCTTTAGTTTTAAAACACATGATGAATTTTTAGACAGAATGAGTTAAACCTGTGATATCGTAAATAAATCGGTTTTCAGCACCACTGAATCTTCCACTAAATGTAACAGACTACGCACAACATTCCAATAAAAACTTGTAAACGATGAATCATCAGATTTTTACACTTCACAGAAGCAGCACCTGTCCATTTTAAGTCACCAGACCTTGCGGTGACAGCTGATAACTATCCACCGTTGGTACTAATGACCTAACCTGACCTGACCCACAGACCAAGATCCACGTGGTGCGGCGGGACACTGGCACAGTCACATGCACCCAGTATGTCACGGAGACCTTCTTCTTCCTCCACACCATCAACGCCTACGAGGACAGAGGACACATCGTCCTCGACATCGCCGCCTACAAGAACGCTGAAATGCTCCACTGCATGTTTGTCGAGGCGCTCAGGGTGAGGCCAGAGGTTCAGTTACTTCAGATCCAGTACGGACTGATCCACCATGTCCATTGTATTAATCAGCAAATAAGCAGGTTGTATCATTTTCGCGGTTGATGCACTCCGTCATATTGGGGATCATGAGATGGACCTGCTCCATTTAGATTTAATGTATTTCATTTTCTGATATTCTCGGCTGTTGTGACGTTCCTACCGCTCTTACCCCTTTTTCTGTTCTACAGGCATCTTTTAGGCAACTACTCTTATAAATTTTGTGTATGTGCCCCTTTCACTAAGGCATCGGCACAAGACACGCGAATGGCTGCTGCTTCCCACAGTTTTTCAGTAAAAGCCAGCCACACGAGGACTGGACGTTATTATGCCTCCTCCTTTTCTCCAACAGCAAAAATTTGGAATTCTCTTCCTTCTTTCGTCTTTCCCTCTTACCATATCCTTCTAACCTTTGAAAGCCAGACCTACAAACACATGAGGAACTCAGAATATTATTTTTTCTAAAGACTTTTTCTCAGTCTCTTCATATTATTTGCTCTCAACCGAGACGGCCACAGCTAGGGCCCGTGCATGGTCAACTACTTCAAAGAGAGAGAGAGAGAGAGAGAGAGAGAGAGAGAGAGAGAAAGAGGAAAGAATACAATACTAGAAACTATCAAAATCCAAGTTTCAGTCACTCATTATAATCATAACATTTCAATATATGACTGATTCCGTATTAACAAACAGTTATCAATAATGCGATCGAAACTCGAAGCTGGATACCTTTTGCAACAGATAAAGATCATTTGACTAAGGGGTGTTACATACAGCGAAGAAAACATGAAATTAGGGATAAAGTCGTTAGAAATGCTAGTATCATGTATAAATTCACTGCCAAAAGCACATACTTTTATTTCAGGTCATCACATCATCTACATCAAAATACGAGAAAAGATAAAAATCTGATTATTTTCCCATACTTGATTGTCTGTTACAAGCAGAACGCGGCCTACGACCCAACGTACGCCCAGATGTTCAGGGGACGGCCCAAGAGGTGGGTGCTTCCCCTTCTGCCCAACAAAGACGCTGGCATGCACACCAACCTCATTACCCTCCCTGGCACTCAGTGCCACGCTCGCTGGGTCAAGAAGAACGTCGTCTATGTCACCCCAGAACTGCTTGCCAATATCGGTTGTGAGGTGAGACATCATGAACCACTGTGCACAAGACAATATGCATCCCTCTGTACGACAGGTTTCCCATAGTATAAGATGGTTGACATTGTGCTTTTATTGATTTTACAAAAGAGAAACACGTTACATACAGTCTTGCCTTCTATGGTTCAAGAGACGAGAAATGTCGTGATGCATTTGCATGACGGGGGTAACGTTACTCAAGGAATGTCTATGTCTCCCCACACCGACTTCTGTTGTACATTATATATCACAAGTGATTTAGGACCATGTTCATGTTTTTAGTTCTTATTGTCACAAGGGTAAAAGATTAATATAATAATTACTCAGAAAGATATTCAATGACCTTTATATAGGATGTCTAGTCAGTGTTCTCTATAATCTCATTACATCAACTCAGATATCAACTTTATGAAAAAGTTAGTTGATGGACCATCCAAGTTCTTCAAACATGCAAAATGTAGGAATATTATTTGGTTTACTCCTACTTTTGATTAACCATTCTAGTTGCTCTGTAGAAAAAGATCCATCACCTAACTGACCTGTTCCTCATGTTATAGTACAAATCTAGAGCAACATTGGACCTTCATAAGCAAGGATCAGAATAGCTAAAAACTAACCACTGATTCATCTCTAAAGAAAATTTTTAGACTTTAAAAAAATCGGATAATCTCTGTCTCTTATTCAAAACGTAACTTGAAATAATCGTTTAAACCCAAACGTTGTGTAACTAGTCTGCCTGACAGGTGCCCAGGATCCACTATGACGAGTACAACGGCCGCTTCTACCGGTATTTCTACGCCATTTGTAGTGACGTTGATCACCCAAATCCCGGCACGGTAGGTAACACGTGCTGCAGTGTTTGAAAACTAGTAAGATAAGTTAGATGATACGATGTTAAATGAGTAAATGAATGAATAAATGAAATAAGAACATAGAATGAGCCATTACTATAATCCAATAATGCATTTATCTAGCAGATGGTATGTGCCATATAGTTTTGACGTCTGAATCTTTAAAGCACATTGGATGAAAAAGTGGTAATGATATATGATTGCTTATTGATTTATTTGGGACAAATCTGGAGTGAATGAAGAATCGTATAATATGCACACGTGCGCATGCAGTCATGTGCACTAGCTTCTAGTACTTTTTTGCCTTTTTTTGGACGTTTACTTTTTTCCCACTTGCTTTTATGACGTTTCCCGCTCTAGTGAGGTAGCAACAAGGAACAGACGGACAACAGCCTAATTTGTTCCCCTCCACTTTGTCCTGTGTAAGGCACCGAAACCAGAGCACCATTACCTGCAGCCCAGCCCCACACACCTTTCCGTGGTTTTCCCTGACCGCTTATGACATTGCCCTGGTTCAAACTATAAAAACAGCACATCGCCCTTGTGTACCACACTGCTTTTATGTATTCTTACCCATGCACGCTTCACACCCTCCTACATATTCAGACTCCGATAACTCAAAGCATTTTTCACTCCATTCTTCCATTTCTTTCACTTGTCTTGACACTGTCCTTGGCTGCTATTTTCAACGAGTCATTTGCTACGGGGAAAGTTCCAGAGAAACGGAAGTTTGCCAATGCAACACCGTTACTTAAAAAAGTTACAAGCCACTGCCCTGAAATTACCGTCCAAATAGCTTAACGTCTGTAGTACGAAAACTTATGGAAGCCATCATTTGAGACAAAATTGTGAACCGTTTAGAGCAAGGTCTCTCTCTCTCTCTCTCTCTCTCTCTCTCTCTGCGAAATATACTAATTTCCTGTCCGTCGGCAGCTGGTGAAGGTGGACGTGGTGAACAAGACGCACATGGAATGGAGTGAGGACAACATCTACCCTTCAGAGCCTGTCTTCGTCCCGGCGCCGTGTGCTCAGGTACCACACACGGGGCAGAAGGATGGGGAAGGGAGGGGGGAGGTGTAAATGGCTCAGGTACCATATTCGGGGCAGAAGGATGGGGAAGGGAGGGGGGGGGGGGTGTAAATGGCTAAGGTACCATACTCGGGTCTGGGGAAGCCCAGGGAGAAAGCTTAGTCATTACACTCAGGTCAGAGGGATAGGCAGGAGACTTAGGTACAACGCTCAGGTTAGAAAAAAAATGGATAGGGAGGAGGAGGCTCAGGAGTCTTACAACAGAAGATATTCTCTTTTGAAGACGGTGACAATTTCAAAGTTTATGATGACACAGAAGCTGACTGGGAGGAATTTTTTGAAGAGTTTGTAATTACTCATTTTTTTTTCCTGTAGGGTACCTGAGGTTCGTATCCAAATACTATCTGTCATACAGACTGGAATACTTAAGTTAAATGCGTGGAGATTTATTAAAGTAGGGAAGCGACATTTATTTCAAAAGATGTCATAAATATCATCGTAAATAGTACAGAATGATATACCTTCGATTTTTAAATGAGTAAGATAAAGAAATAGGCTGAACAATAGAAGTTTTGAATACCTACCTTCCCCTTAGGGGAGCTTACGTACGTTAGTTAAATGAGCTTCGGTTATCATCTGTCGGGCAGTTTTAAGCCATTGTACGTCCTCTTGTCAGTTTTCCCGATATCCAAGGAAAGATTATGGGTTTTTACTCGTCAGAACACAACGAACGGCACGATAAACATTAAACATGTAAGATGACTTTCTCAATGAGAGATGTGTACTAGAACAGCTTGGTGTCGAGCTGTACATCTTTACTATGTAGGTCCGGGCAATACATACCAAATAAACAAGGATTAGCGTCCAACAATATGAATTTCCTATTTTACATCTTATTTCAGGTTCAGACTATAGAATCCAGAGCACGTTTTATCTCGTTAAATGATGTGATACTCTAGAGTTAACTATGTGATAGCTAGCAGTGTCTCACAAAGTTAAAATTTCTGGAAAACCTTCATGTTAATTCGTCTGATACATGCCTTCACCATACTTAGCAACGAACAAAACACTGTATCAAGTTTAGGAGGCTAAGACCTGACCAGACCCCCAGCTGAGCTCTTTCCTCTTTCCCATCGCGGGCAGCGTGAGGACGAGGGCGTGATCTTGTCGGCTCTGCTGCGGGCGAAGGGACTAGACCAGCAGGTGTGCATGGTGCTCCTTGACGCCTCCACCTTCACCGAGCTGGGCCGCGTTGAGTTCACGGCTCCGGGGCCAGTGCCCAAGTGCCTGCACGGATGGTTCGTGCGGGAGGGAACCCTCAAGGTTCATCCGGACAACCAAGACAAGAAGGCCAACCATGAGAGATAAGTGTGGGTAACCAAGTGTTCAAGTGTTTCTGAGAGACGGGTTCTTGAAAATAAAGCTGTTATTAAAGTGAGAAAGCCTTCCTTTAAAACTCTCTAAATCATCTCGTCATCTACCTGTTAAAGTATCATATATATATATATATATATATATATATATATATATATATATATATATATATATATATATATATATAATCCATGAATACAGTGAGAAACAAAGACCTTAAACCTGTACAAAAATATGTATAAAAATGTCAAAACTGAGGCCAAGTCTAATTTTCACGGGTAAACTAAGTACGAATGTCTTTTTGATCATACATCTTAAAATGATCAGTTAACTTGAAGAGTATGATGAACAGACTCTGATTCATTTGACTCGGGTAATATATCCTGGGATTATGTGCAAATGAATCTTAAATGAAAGGTTAGTACCCTATTGGAATATCTGCTCGAGTAATGAATCTGTATTTGATGTTCCCTTTGAACAAGGCTTGCACTGGCTGCACATAGTAGCTCTACTGACGTACAGGATCTCTCGTAACGTGTGAGTTCCTCAGTGCACTTCTGATGAACGCTCTTTAGTGAGATCTATTGATGATGATCATTCTTGTGTGAACTTTGCTGACAAACAAAGTGCTCAGTGCAGCTCTAGTGATGGAATGGATCAGGTGAGCTCACTGTGGAAAATCTACTTCTGATATGTTGACAACAACGGTCAGTGAAGTGTCCTTTCCTATGGTCACACTATTTGTGGAAACCTTCAGTTTCAGTCTCTTGGAAGTTATTGTCACTACTTTAATATGGGTAATCATAGTTTTATACTTTTAGATATTCTGTATATACTTACGATTAGGTGAATAAACAACATAATTTGCAACATCTATTTCTACCCTAACATTGTACAACTTACTTATCTCACTGGTAACCATATATCTCCAAGAGTGCACGAAGATGGGAACGTGTGACTTTCCCCATCATTACAAAGTTATGGAACGGACGTCCCTAACCTCAGTGGTGTCACTAATGGCGAAAATATACATGATAACATTATGAATTTTCTAACTTTACGTGTGGACAATAGGCAAAACTGCACTTCGTTTCGTGACTTGAGAGCTGCATTTGATGTTACTGATGGGCAAGTCATATTGTACGAATTTAGGTAAAATGGACGCAAGGAGACAACTTTTGCACTGGCTTCATCGGTGCATCAGGAGCGGAAAGTCTACTGTATTGTTTCAAAATCACAAAATGTAAGGATATGCCGCTGGTACTCCTTAACACCAACTATAAACCTCTAAAACCATCCGCCACCACCACTAGCGCTATTGCCCATCAATTTTTCTAATAGCTACTGCTAACAACTAACCATTACCACCACTCGCCACCAATACCACCATCACCAACATCAACCAACACAACAAGTGAAAGCAGCCAACATCACAACCAGTAACTGATATCACCATCAGTGGCTACTATTACCACCGCTAACAACTATCACTACTATCCTCATTGCTACTACCAGCCAATACTATCATAACCACCAACTACCGCTATTACCATCAAATCTAACACTCACTCAAACAGCTTCCTTCACTTCCACAATATATGTCTGCTTTAGTCACTCATCACCATTAGCCAGCACTACCACCGCCAATAGCTACCACTTTCACCACCAGCAACCATCGATACCAGGCGCTAACCACAGTCAACACCAGTAGCCATTACTGCCAACAGTAACAGTCATTACTAAAAAATTACCAACCACTGAAACTACTACCTGTCACCAATAACCTCCAGCTAGTACTTTCCTTCACCTAAACTACAACTACCCAACACCATCACAACCAGCATCAACCAAAGCTACCAATTGCCAACATTACTACGACATAAAATTACCACAACCTTGCAAACACAACCAAACACCACCACAAGTATCATTAAGCCACTCACAATCACCACGCCCCCGCAGCCATACCTACCTTACCGGTTCACCACTGCCTCCACCAGGAGTCATCACAACCCTACAATTGCTACCCACCTTCACCACACCCACCATCACCAGGAGGGTCAACATAGCCTTTTGCACTCATTATCATATATCACCATCGAAACTACCACTGGCCACCATCATCAACAACATCACTACAATCCTGCAGTCCCCACCTGCTATCACCACAACTACTACTAGCTACCACTATCACTGCAAGTAATCGAGACAACCCTGCAACTGAAACATTTCATCAAGGTAAACACTGCCACCTGCAGTACAACCACTGTCGACCATCACTAGAAACCAAAGCTAGCCACCACAAATACCACTAACCATCATCATCATATCCTCGTGTTTACTATCTACACAGCTGCTACCACTGCTTACTACCGCGATCACCTTTTTCTCATCACAACCCTACAGACACTATCCCCATCACACCTACAACCAATACCACCATCACATCTATCACCAATACCTACCACCACTACTATAATGGTCATGTGAAAGGCCACCTTCGCTACGCCCTCATCGTCGTACATTTCAGCACCATTGGCGTTTGATCTGACCCTAATAGGCCTCTGACGTGACCCATAAGGACCAAATCAAAGGCCATGTCCTTTCAGTCCCTGACAACATAGGCCCTATACTCCAGTTCAAAAACCTTCACCTCTGCACGATTAGCATCACTACATGCTCAACTTCTCTACATCCTCGACATAAGTGGCTAATGACATGAACCTTACAAATTACGTCAAAGATTATCTTCACTACAGTCTCATCTTCACGACAGCTCTATTTACGATACAGTAATTTCTAACCTAAGTGCACAAAGTTGATTTTTTTGACAGATCAAGGAAAAAATAATCAGTTTATACAGAAACAACGCATCTCACCAAACATTCCTCACTTCAACACAATTTCCATTCATGCTGCACAAAACTCTAGAGTAAAACAAAACCATTATATATGCTATTCAAATAGAAGTTTTGAATCTTCAAATCATGCCCCCACCACGATGGCATGGTCGGAAGAGCGTCCGCCTTTCCAGGCTAATGGACTCAGGCCGGGACGCGCCGCCGAGGGTCGGTGTTCATTACACAACACAGACTCCTGACGAAGCTCTCGTGGCGGGGGAGATAGGTAGGGCGGGACACTTTCGTTTTGTTTTGGGTGTGTGTTAAATGTATAATCATTAGATAATGGTTTATAGGATGTAGGGAGCCATTTGGCTAAAAATACACGGTTGACGTATTACAGATTTACAGAACTGGAAGGCCATGATAGTTACTAGTAAACTAATCATACACGAGCTTACAATTTAGTGACAGCTGGATATTTCCACACTTTGGATAAACATATGGGTAAGGCACATTTAGAAAGCCAGGGTGGCAGGTATACAGAGATGCTTACAAAGTCAATGTTAAGTTTTGTAAACAATGAGCTGGAGTGAACACTAAGTGGTTTGGCTTTGGATGACGGGCTCTTGTTTCGACGTTATATACATGACAGCTGGAGAAAGGGAAGTGAGCAGTTGAGGCAGTTATTTTCTTAATCAAATATATGAATTATATATAGAGAATGTGTGGACTAGATATTTGCTTTAAAAAATATGTGTAAAAAATACTAAGAAACAGAAGGATTTGTATGTGACATTTATGGATCTCGAGAAAGCATATGATAGAGTAGACAGAGATGCCTTGTAGGAGGTCTAATATGGTGCAGATGGAGATCTACTAGAATCAATGAGAATTCTTACTCAAGAATGTAAGGCGGGTGTGCGAGCAAAAAGAGAAGAGAGTGAGTTGTTCCAGGTGAAGGCTGGTCTACAGTGTCTGAGTTTAGGAGAGTATGCAAAAGGGGAAAGCTGAGTAAACGTAAATAAAAGCCAGGTTACAGGTTAATCAGGGTAGAAGGGCAGGTTAGCTGGGGTGCGAGTGTAAATAGAGAAAATCTGGTGAAATAAATGAACGGTTTTAGATACCCGGGAGTGGGCATGACAGCGAATGGAACCATAGAAGAGAAAGTCAATCATAGTGTGGGTGAGGGGGCGAAGGTTCTGAGAGATTTAGTATGTGTGGAAAGAAGTCGTTATCTGGGATAACAAACATGGGTATGTTCGAAAGTACATACAACAGTCTTAACGATGCTGTATGAATGCAAGGCATGGGCTATAGATGAGAATGTGCGGAGGAGGGTGGAGGTGTTGGAAATGACGTGATCACCAGGCTTAATCTTTTTTTATTCTATGTTTGATGATAAAGATTTTTCAGAGGAATGTTCTCATGTTCTATCTATTATAAATAGTGTAAATGACCTGCCAATTGTAGTTTCTCAAGAGAATGTACTGTTATCTTTGAAAAGAGGTGAAAATTGGTATGGCAAGTGGTCCTGATAATCTATATGCCAAAATATTGAAATCTTGCTGTGCACAATTGTACAAGCCTTTACATGTTCTATTTCAAGCTTCTCTTAACCAATGTAAAGTTCCTGCTTTATGGAAAACATCAGAAAATATACCTGTACCTAAGATTCCATTACTTATTGTTAAAAATGACCAAAGACCTATGGCTCTCACATCAGTTGTGATGAAATGCTTTGAAGTCATTGTTAAAAACTATGTAAATATGTAGAGTCTCTCAGCAATACTATGCGGTTTGCATACTGTAAAGGGAGAGGTGCTGAAGATGCAACCATAATGTAATTAAATCAAATAACACAACATCTTGACATGCCTAACACTTATGCAAGAATTTTACTTATTGATTTCAGTTGTGCATTCACTACTATACAACTTCATATCATGTTAAAGAAATTACACTCTTTGAAATTACACTCATTTCTTGGATATACAGTTACCAAACAAATAAACTACAATTTGTTGAATTTAGAAATGTTAAATCTCATACCATGTTTACAAATACTGGTGCTCCACAGGTCTGTGTTTTATCGCCTTATTATTTACTTTATACACAAGTGATTGCACTAGTAACTACGGAACCTGTTATCAAATATGCTGATGACAGTGATTATTGGACAAATAAGGGATACAAATGAACCTGAATATCGGGCTCAAGTTAATGACTTTGTTTAGTGGTGTGATGAAAATTACTTGAATCTGAATATCAAAAAACCAAAGAAATGGTGGATTGACTTTCGCTGAACAACAAATCATCAAAGGAGAGCAAGTAGATATTGTGCACAATTATAAATACTTGGGTTTAATTATTGATGGTGGTCTAAATGGTGATGTTAACACTAAAAAGGTTTATGGAAAATATATGAAAAGAATTTGAGTTTTGAAAAACTTGAAAAGTTGACAGGATTCTCTGTTTTATAAGTCAGTCGTAGAGTCAACACTTTGGTTTTGTACAGCATCATACTATGGATGTTTGAGTGTAAAAGACACAAATAAACTTAGGCAAATTGTAGAAATAGCTAGTAAATTGGTTGCTAATGTAACTGCACTTGTATCATATTCAAAACATGTGTTAAATTTAACTGATAGAATTATGAATGATTCTCACCATCCTGTAAATAATAACTGTGTTTTTGAGATCAGGCAAAATATTGTGTTTACCATTGCAAAGAACATGCAGATATAAGAATTCATTTGTACCAGGAAGTACTAAATTCTACAATCATGTAAACTCGAAAAGATAATTGTTTATTGCTTGTGACAGTATTGATGTTGGTGTGTGTGTCTGATAATAACGCTGAACCAAATCTCTTTTGTCTTTTAATGTATATATGTAAGGAAATGCAGCTGTAAAATAGATGTAGCACTAGGCCATGTAAAGTATCAGGAGGCAATATAAGCTGGCTGGTCTTTCTCGGGGATGATGATCAGGTAAGTACATCATGGGGGCCATTATGAAAATTTCCCTGGGTGAGTGTAAGGAAAGGTAACTGTAAAATAAATAATGTTTAAAGAACACTGTGCGAGAACAATAGTGGAGGGACGGAACTTGATGCTTTCTTGTTCGTTCGAGACGCTTAGCGGGAGAATTTGGAACATACAGCAGGGCGAGTGAGGCGAGGACAGACGCTACCTTTGCAGACATGTTCAGGAATATTTGAACCCTATTAGGCTAAGAAGTGAAATGTGAGTTTACACAGGATTGTATACAGCAGTTTAAACGATAACCGGTGAGATTTGTAATATGGATCTCGGTATTGTACATATTCTGAAGGGATATGATGTGTTCGCTACAGGCCAGAGGAGGGGGACGAGAAATTAGACGTCGAATGGTATGAGGTAAATGGATGTACTTGATAACATTGAAGTGCATGTTAAAACCACATATTAAGGGAGATCATGTCTTATAAGTAAGAAATAGAAATCTATGTAAGAAATAAGAAACTCTGTAAATGAGAGCAACGAGGTCGAGGCTAGTAAATAATGGAGTTGTTTATAATGGGGCTGTTTCCACTGCCGTTTGACTCCGGGTGATTTTAGGGTGCAGTTAAGTAATATTCATTGTATAAGGTGCTGTTAATGAAGGTTCTATTGTCTAATTGTTATAGAAAAGGAGCTGGAATGAATTTTGTTATTTAAAGGTGCCTCGTTATTATCCGGGGTTTACACTAACTGGAACCATATCCCTTCCATATGTATACTTTTAGCAACTGCACTTTTACATCATTATTTTCTTCTACCTTGTGTATGAGACACTGTGTTTTATAACATGGCTCTGGATCCACAAAGACTTCCAATTTGGATAATGTATTACAAATTGACTATGGTATCATTACTCTTATTATTATTGCCATTATGTTATTACTGTCAACGTCCATGGACATTTGCATATACATCAATCAAATAGTACCTCATAAGCGTCTGCTCAGAAAGACTGCGGCACACGGCATCGGGGTTTGTGTATTCAACTGGATTAAGGCGTGGCTCACTGACAGAAAACAGAGGGAATGCATCGACGGAGTTACATCGGAATGGGGCAATGTAGCCAGTGGTGTTCCTCAGGGGTCAGTCTTGGGACCGCTCTTGTTCGTTATATATATTAATGATTTGGA
>JAYMFT010178645.1:0-10000 GCA_038088735.1 Panulirus argus
CCCCCGCTCCCTCCCCTTTTAGTCGCCTTTTACGACACGCAGGGAATACGTGGGAAGTATTCTTTCTCCTCTATCCCAAGGGATATATACATATATATACAAATATATATCCTCTCTCTATATAACTTAAGAAAGATTACTTACCATTAATATCAACATACTAGTACAAAAATAAATGTTATAGAGAAAAATATATTTATATTACCACTATCATAATGTCCAAAGAGAAGCTCATTAAATACTGGAGCAAGATATTGGTGCACCCACGAACCATCTTCAGCACTTGAAGATGCTGGCGAACAGGCAACGGGAAAGCGTTGCAACGAAAGTGCTGGCTCTGTGCATCCCGCCAGCCCCACCTCTCAGCACATTCACATCCAAGAGTCTCTCTTTTGCCTACAGGTACCAATGCGAAACGCAATCTAACAATGTCCGCTCACCATCTTTCTTAATCATCCACGAATATTAATGTTTGTTCCTCTTTTTAAATCAATTGTTCCCAATCAGCAGTCCTTTTCCAGCACACAACTCCACAAACTATTCATTTTCATACGCATTACTGACCACACCCCACATTCCTCCAGTTACTCAGTCTACTGCCACATTACTCACCTTCGCATTCAAGTCACCCATCACCAATACCCGATCCCCCGTAACGAAACAAGCTGACACGCTCACTCAGCTGCTCCCAAAACACTCGCCACTCTTCACATTCCTCTCGTGTAACTCAGCTCTCTTAATGCAGGTACCACGTGAGCTGCCCTCCTCTACACCTTCTCCATTAGTTAACTGCGCTTCTTTAAAAGGCGGTGACAAAACTTGGAAAACATTATTCTAGTTTGAGCCTTACGTAGGATATGAAAAGCTTGATCATCAATTTTCTCCTTCACTGCTGTCCTAATGTGCGACTCTGGCGACACGTTAGGGACGGTGTCAACGCAAAAAGTCCCTCTCACACGCACGAATTCCTGCAGCTTATCTCCTGACACATCATAATATTCATATTGAGACCTTCTTTCAATGTGTCCCTCCCTCATTACTTTAATTTTACTCGCCTTGCTGAAATAACACATACATATATCATTATTTACTTGATCGCTGATATCCACGAGGAAAAATGAAACACGGAAGTTTCAAGAGCACTTTCGTGTAATCACATCTTCAGGGGAGATACGAGAAGATGCGTATATCTTGTATCTCCGATGATGATGTAAGTATACGAAAGCGCACTCGGGGCTTGTTGTGTTTCATTTTTCCTCTTGATTATGAGCACATACTAAATCAAGCGCATTACCGTGGTGACTTACTGCAATATATATATATATATATATATATATATATATATATATATATATATATAGGTGTTACGGGGTTCCGCTCCAACGAGTTTACATTACGAGAGAACAGTCACCTTTGGCGAGGCTGCCTCACTGGGAGTAAAGACTCGTCAAGAACTCCACACTTCAAAGAGGTCTACATTGCCCTGCTTCGGGAGGGAAATGTAGACTCTTTCCCAGAAACTGATCCACACACACACACTCAGCCAGACAATGGCTTACACCGACCAACAGTCACGTGTCTCCGTAAACCTAGCGTTCGACTTTCGTGTCTGTAAGGGATTAAACCAAAGGCGCTGTACGCAGCTGGGGCGTGGCGGGAGCACGCCATCCAACACCTGTGCAGGTGGGTGACTAAGCCACTCAGTTCAGCCTCATCAGTTCCAGAAGATTTATCCTTAACAGAAGCGGGAACCCATCCACAACAGGGTCAGGTATCTGCATTACATTACTACCCACTGCAACTAGCTTCAGACACGTGGGCATTATCGAAAATCTTATGCTTAAATCATCTTGCAAAATTCAAGAGAGAGAGAGAGAGAGAGAAAAAACGGACTGAGCAAGACACACACAGTTGAAGTGGTGCTCACTCCCCGTACTGTTCATATATCGTAATTTCAAACAGCTAGCTAATTACATGCAAACACGAGACTTGACATCCACTTAATTGGGCGGATTAGGTTATAAGTTCCCACACTCATTAATCATCATTTCTAATTAATCTCATTAATATTGCTTCTCTATACTGGAATTATGCACATTAACCATCACCACCACCAACAGCAGAGGCCGGGGAAGTAGTTCAATATCTCGTCCACGTGTCCCCCTTCGGTCAGTCAACTGCGAAGACCACAAGACATATCTTCGTCGGAGGCCAGGCTACTGCTGGAGAGGAGGTAGAATGGAAGTCGTCATAGCCCCGATAGGTAGTCCTGGAGGCCACGTCGAGACTACTACGAAGAAGCAAAACAGTCCCTGCTCGTTGTTGTCATAGTCCGAAATGGTAATGTTACCGTTTCCATCAACGGGTGACCAATGCAGCCAGCAACGCCGGTACACAACATTACGGAGCTCCGTAAAATGCACGCCATCAGCCCAAGCCTGAGTATGACAGACTGATTAAGTTTTCTCGCCGCAGAAACCCACACTGGTTAACAGTCTCTATCAATTAACTCTATATGTTAAAGTATCATGCTCGTGGTGATGTGTGGGAGAGAGTAGAGGAGAGTGTATCGGAATGGCAAAGATATATCACGAAAATGAGATGGACAAGCAAGCTTAGTGGGATGGAATGAGGACCGAACTACAGATCTACGTTGGAAGAAAGATGGAAATATGGGTGAGATGGAGGAGAGGGAAGAAGAGCACCGTACAGCTGATGAAATAACAAGCCCGCTGGCTGGTTAGCTCCCACATGCCTGACAAAAGAAGTCAGGTCACACACACAAGGCACCGGCACATCCTAATTACCACGCATTCCCCCGCCCCGCCTCAGTAAACCAGCGTTATGTCATTAAACCAAACCTGAAGATGTAGCCAGCTCTTAGGCTCCTCCCATTCGCTGCAGCTCACCTAATCTCTTCCTTTACTGTAAAAATCGACACTTAAGATCATGGAGAGGTTAGCATACGTGAGCACTGGCAGCAACACTCGTACGTGCAACGCAAGCAACACCTGTATGTACTAGGTCAAGACGTGATGTTTTCAGAACGGGCGATGTTGCGGCGGGTATACGGAACCGCAGCAAACCCCAAGACGGGGATGTGCATTATACATAAATGCCAACACATGACATTCTCCACCAACGCCACACTTGAGAAAAACTTTCTTCTGCCTCTCTTCACCATAAAGGAGAGTGAGACAGAGAGAGAAAGAAACAGCTAGCCCTTCTGGGGGTAGCAGGCTAATTTCCCTTAAAAAAAAAGTATACCCACCACAGTAGCGTCCGTCACTCCATTACATAATTAGTACCCCCCAACATACAGCTCAGCTTTATAGTTATCAAGTCAATCTACAGATACAGTTGAAACAAAGGTCAATTCAGAACAACGAAATCAAATCCTACTTACCGAAGTCCTATAAAACATCAGGAGCTACAATTGTATTCGCTCCCATTACTGTGTGTGTGTAGTCAAGGCTACATTAATGTATGTATGCAGTCAAGGCTACATTACTGTATGGGTGTAGCCACTGCTATTGTATAAGTGCATTCCAGAGTAACATTAATGTATGGGTGTATTCACAGTTACTTGGGTGTAGTCAGCCACGGCTAGCTCACAGTAGCTATGGGTGTAGTCAGAGCGGCATTACTGTATGGGTAGAGTCGGTAAAGCTTGAGCTTGAGGAAGAACTATCCATATTTTCTCTCTACCTGTCCTCTCTATCCACACGCACACCTCCACATATCCCCCCATTTCCTACATCTTTAGCCCTTCCTCTATCGGTAGTCTTCTCCATATTTCTTGAACCATTTCCTAATTCCCTTCCAGCTTCCTACTCTTTCTGATTTCCTCTCCCTCTCTGGACCAGTAGCACTATCGTCACCAGCAGCAGCAGGAGCAGTAGTAGCAGGAGCAGCAGCAGTTGGAGCAGCAGGAGCACCAGTAGCAGATGCAGTTGGAGGATCTGGAGCATGGCAGGCACCGTGTTTACCGTTTCAAACAGATGGCACAGCCTTCAGCTGGGCAGACACGAACTAACAATCAGGACAACTTAGCTTCAAGTCCAGAGCTGCTGTTTTTTGCTGTTGAGTCTGTCATTGTCGCTCGCTCAAAGGGGGAGGAGGGGGGGGGGGGAAAGGCTTCCACCAAATACGGCTCCAGTCCTCCTGTTTGCTTATGGGTCCGTCATTGTCCATCGCTTGAAACGGGGACCTAAGGACGGTACTCCGCTCCATTAGGTTAAAGGTGTTGAGGTGTTCGGTGGAGGCATGTCGCGTCGGATTTCGGGAGAGAGAGAGAGAGAAGACAGTGATGACCCACCAGCCAAGGTCCCTCCTTAATACAGAGATCGATGGAAGCTGGCTCAAGTGTGTGACCCAGATCGCATACCTCGGCACCGACCCTTACAAGACGCCGTGACGGACCACCAAGCGAACGCGAAGGTCTGCTGAAGTTACTCGTTTACCTGGCAGAGAACGTGACACCCCCCCCCCCCTCTTAGAGGATGTCCCTAACGGCACAACGGACACAAAGTTCTCCAAGTTCTTTATAAGTGCAGGGATGGGATCACGTCCCTATGCATGTGACTGGATGGGGGTAGGGTGAGCCCTGGTAATGGCCGTTTCTCTCCCTACACCAGCAAGCATCAGAACTCTTTACCTTCTCATGTGTTTCCTAAAGCCTATTCCACTCGACCCTCTCTTAAAAGACAGGCTTCCCACTTCCTCCAATATTTGGGTCACTTATGCTGTTCTCTCTTTACTTCTGTATCTTTTCAGCCCTTTTTTTGTTTACATCTGAACAAAGGCATGGCCTTAAAGCCGGCTTCTGTCTATAACTGGAGCCAACAACAGAGTACAGAGAGCACACAGTTGACAGACGCCTGGCAAGCCCTACCATACCTCATCCATATCATGAATATCAAACGGCAAGAGAGAACCAGAGGCACATAAAAGGTGTGTTCACAGACAGATGTAAATGACTGTTGAATTCTGCTGGTCTCCCGGCAGGAGATGTTCGTACCAGCCATTACGAACCAGCAAATGCCGAGGCCAGAGCGGTGCAGGAGACATCATCGCCACAAACACGGCCTAGACGGCTGCCACTAGGATTCCCTTGTCTGCATCGTCAACTCCCCTCCTCAACCCAAGACGGCTCAGGGCAATATTCCTATAGCTAGCTCAGGGCAGGGCACCTTGTGACAGAGGACGACAACATATGGAGGACAGATAAAAGACACTTTCCTAGCGTTTCTGGACATGCACCTACCATCAGAGCGACAGCCCGTAAGACTTAGCAGTGCCAAGAGACAGCGTCCACAGCCTTGCTCCTCGGCAGTGAGATGCAAGGCTTTTGATTCCCAGGAAGCTGATGTCAGAGAGAGAGAGAGAGAGAGAGAGAGAGAGAGAGAGAGAGAGAGAGAGCGCACCTGCGTGATCGGGCAAACGTGCACCACGAGCAGTACCTCAAGCGCCCATGAGCGGTGCCACACACAATCTGTGTAACCTTGCGAGGATCATTTCTTTCCCTGTCTTCATCTGAATGACGTAACGGATGCGCTGCTGGCGCCCTCTATCAACACTCCACAGAAATACGGTTTGAGACTTGTGCAGCTAAACGGCCATCCGGGTTCGAGTCCAGCCCTCGGCTTTAACTCACCATGAATACTTACCCGGGAATAATGTTGAGGGGTAAGTGTTGCTTGATGAGGCTATCTGTACATCAATATTACCTTTCGGAAATACTACGAACACGTTTGAGAATATCTAATATTATTTACTGCGGAATGCTGCACCAAGACAAGCAGGTTCGGGCATTAAACGTCGTCGTATATTACAATTATATATGACTTATGCTCTCGCTTTATACAGAACCTACGACTTGGCCTCATCTCCTCGTGTGGGGAACTGAGGCCTCCTCCAGGCAGGGGTCCCGGCCGAACCAGGCTATACATCAACACGGAGTGATAGATGCTCGACACGCCCTTGTCTGCAGCTCCGGCCACTCGTTAGTGGGCGAGCGCACACGTGCCATACTTTAACATGTAGGAGGATACGATGATGTGACCCAGCGAGCGCTCACAATGCTACAACCTGGCACGATGCGGGTCACATCTAGCAAAGGCTACCCCAAGCCAGACGAGGGTACTTGACAGGAGAGAGCTATTACTACATACATCAAGGATTTACGTATAAAATCTACATTCGAGAATATCTAATAATCTAACCATCACTTGAACGCATATCCAAGACCGACATCAGCAATCTGAGTCTGTCTCCACCTTTAACACACTGCTCTCTGACTGACACACAGCCAGGAGAGGTTCCAAGTGGTGTATTCAGCCATGGGCTAAACCAACCCAGGGATATAATGACAGAGTAACCAGCGGTCTGTGCCTGAGGTCATGCACAAACAGGCAGGCCTCCCATGCAAGCACATGACAACAGCCATGACGTGGACACTCCCACAACAATTTCAGGACAATCTTTGAATAAGCCGGAATTGCACAGCTGTGTCCTGCCGTGTCCTTGGGCAGCTCTATAATTGTCCTCGACCCCCCCCCCCCCTCCAACACATACACACACACACACACAAACACACACAACCCCGTGTCATGGGGCCTGATTCTCGTCATGCACCCGCCATACGTCCCCAAAGTACGGATGAAATCCACAGACGCGTTTAAACAACAGCAGCTGAGCGCGACGGTGCGACGCTTAAGAACGACGGTACGACCATTGAACACGACGATGCTACCTCTGAATATGTCAGTAGCATCCTTTAAGACGACGGTACGATTCTTAAAAGTGCAACGCTACGACCCTTGATTGCGACGATACAAACAGAGAAAAATGACTGTACGACCTTCCAGCAAGAGGGTACGACCCATGAACGCGACAGTACGACCCTCAAGCGAGAAGGGGCAATCCTCAAGTGCAACGGCACGAGACCCTCGAGTCAGATGGCCTGGCCTGAAGAAAAAGGTCAAAGGTCACCCCCATCATACCCCGGGGTCGTACCGTCGTGCTGAGAAGTTCGCACCGTTCTGTTCAAGGTTTGGTCCAGTCGTGTTCAAGGTCCGTACCGTCATGTTCAAAGGGAACATCTCTCGCGATCGTAAGACATATCTCAGTTCTACGATGGGCAAATGCGTTTGCCTGACGATCATACACAGATATAGTACTGATATTTGTTTTATATTCAAGATAAATGACTATGCTAAAAGCTATGGTAAAATGTGTGGATAACACCACACTATGCTGCCTCTAAGATAAACCAGTGGTTTATCACGTTTATCCACGATCAAACTGAAGATACTATAAACCCTTAGATTCGTCGAGTCATCTGTTAAACCAAATGAACTCATCATAAAACCCAAAGATATATCTGTCACCTGGCGGGGCATCTCCAGCAAATACTCAAAACTTAAACCACCCTCGAACACTCAGGGCGAAGAAAAGATCCAGATAAACCAGAATACGGGCGGGTGGTCCGGGGGTCGAACCCGGGGCTTCTGCTGTGTGGGAGTGGGAACCTCACCCACCACACCAGCAGCCCCATCACTCTTCATTACTCTCTGCCACACCGACTATCACCCGACCCCAACGCTTCTTAATGACGCTGCATGCTAACCCCGTGGGTGTGTGTGTGTGTGTGTGTGTGCGGTGGAAACCCGTCGTTGCGAAGGAAATCTACGATCGTTACAATCAAATGACTTGCATTTCCCAGCCGGCAGTTAGCTCGTGGAGAACGGTCGGAGTCCTGGCATACTTCTGCCTGCCTCCCCTCACACTTCCAGTATATGGTCATACTACTGCCTGGTTCCCCCTCCCTCTTCCAGGACTGGTGCATATGACCACTGATCCTTATAACACACTGATGACATACGATCCCGAAATGAAAGGTGCACTTGCATTTACTCAATATTTTTCTTGTTTAATGTTGTTGGCTCCAGACACGGAGATACAGTCCTCTTCCGGGCGATAACTTAACATGAAGTATCAAAAGCAGCTAAAAAGATGGAAAAGAAAGAGAAAAAAGAATAAATAATCTACAGGTTTTGGAGGAAATGGAAAACCTGCCTTCCGGTGGGTCAGAGGTCAGACGGAAGGTGTCAGGACAGAAATGAATAGGTTAAGAGTTCCAAAGCTTAGCGGTGTAGGGAAAGAAACAACTGCAGCAACAGCGGTATTAGCAACATAATTGCGAACAAGCAGCAGCAGGAGAGAGATGGAAGGAGAAGTGAGCGTCAATGGACGCCGGGGTTATCAGCAAGGATCAAGCACTCGGATCATGTCACGTGCGGAATGCCTACAATGTATCCCTGAGAAATCCCGACTCACGGGTAATATATAATATTTACATTTAGTTCAACATATGTTGAAATCACAGTGCCATGAATTTACACGTCCACACCCATGAGTACTCTGTATTCTTGGGTACGCGAATGCGAATTTAAGGTATGTAACGCGAACCTTTGTTGAACTTTACGTCAATCGTAAATTTTTTGCTTGAGAGTCCGGGCTTTTGAGAGAGCCTCACTCGGGCTGAGGCGTGGAATGACAGCAACGCCTCCAATGTTTCTCTACTGCAGAAACAACAACAACAACAACAACACACGACTTTTTTTCGTTCTTTTTGTGGGTCGGGAGAGAGAAAGGCTAAGGGGTTGCCTTCTACCACCTTCCGCTTTTGTCTGGTCTCGAGTTTTCAATCACCGTCGTTTGCACAGAGGATGGTGCAATCTCCTCAGCCTTTCTAATCACTTTAATAAATATTGCCTATACGTTTTTCGTCCAGATCTTGCCTAACGTAAAAGAACGATTGACGTAAAGTTCAACAGAAGTTCGCATTAGATGCCTTAAATTCGCATTTGCGTACCGAAGAATACGGAGTAGTCATGGGCGTGGGTGTGCAAATTCATGACATGTAATTTCAACATATGTTGAACTAAATGTAAATATTACACACTGCCTGTGAGTCGGGATTCCTGACGGATACATCGTAGGCATTCCGCACACGACATGATCCGAGTGCTTGATCCTTGCTGATAACCCCGGCGTCCAGGAGTCAGCTCGGGACCTCACAGGTTCGAATCCTGGGTGATTTAGATACCTGGGAATGGACATGGAAGCGGACGGAGCCACGGGGGCTGGAGTGAGTTATATGCTGGCCAAAGGGTACGTGTGGACGGACAGGTTTTAGTGTCAGGGACGGTGCTGTATGGATGCCAGTCTTGGGCCCTGAATATCAAAATAAGAGACGAAGGTGTGGACGTGTCAGAAATTATATGCCTGAGGACAATGTACGTTGTGAGGGAAAGGGTGTGGCGATGAGCGCAGCGTGACGGAGAGCTGAGCAGTGTGCGTTTAAATGGAGAGGAAGAGCGAAAATAGACTATGAAGATCTACGTAACAGAAGAAGTGGAGGGAGGGAGGAAGGAAGGAACGGGGAAGGGGATGTGACCATGTACGAGATGGAAGGATGGAGTGAAAGAGGCTTTGGGATATCAGGGCCTGAATGTTCAGGAGAGAAAGAGGTGTGCATGGGACAGAACGAGTTAGATGGATGAGGTATACGGGGGGTAACGAGCTGTCACTGGGCTGAGCTAAGGGATATGAATGGTTAAGGTAAACAATGGGATTTGGCTATGGTTGGAGGGCTCTGGTTTTAGTACAATACACAAAACAGCTCGGGAGTAGATGTGTACACACGAGGCCATTGTTTGTCTATTCTTGGCGCTGTATCGCTATAGCAGGAGAAGCAAGCGTATACATTTTCGCCTTTCCAACTTTAGCAAGGTAGCGCCAAGCCTTTGAAGACTATTTCTATCTCTCGCTTGGCTTCCTCTGTCTCTACTTTAAGTAATAATACAAGAGGGAAGGATTTCTAGCTCCTGCCAATCCCACACCTCTTCGTCAACTTCTGCCATACGCAGGAGATACGCTGGCATCATTTTTTCTCTCCACTGCCCTGGAACAATATAATCTATAAAATCCATGT
>JAYMFT010178645.1:12500-25000 GCA_038088735.1 Panulirus argus
CGTTCTTGGAAAAGCTCCTCATGACATCCACAATAAACCTTTATAACCAGAGACACGTTAAGATCGTCCAGGGAAAAATCAAAATGTTTACGAACCCGGAGATGCACGTCTCTCGCACATAACAAAAACCACGGAAAATATTCTGGCTCTCTCGCGGGCGTGGGAGTGAACATCGAATGTTGAGTGGGACCTCAATACGGACTGCAGGAATTAGACCAAGCAATATACCCACACCACACCGCACCACATTCCTACCACAACACACGGATATAATGCAATAACAAAAACAATACTGACATTCTTCTCCAGCTAAGATAAAACAAATACAAAAGTATGAAAACAAGAAAAAAATAATGAATAAACAAAATCTTAATCTTCACAGCGACAAAATTTTCAGCATGTAAAAAAAATCTCTGATTTAAAAAGAGACAATTCTATTTTTACAATTAAATGAGCCAATACAAAAATGCTGAGGGATGCAAGACTCATTAACGATACAATACCCAATAAAACTGCAATAAAACGATACCACAGCTTTTCCTTTATTGACATAAAAACCCTTTACGATCGTGCGAATAATAATGAAGGTCCTTCTGCATCGTCATGCATAAACAGCAGCATGAACACTGGGCACATGATCGGTATGTACGCCTGCCGTCAAAACCATTGCAAGGAAATCAGTAATAAAATGACGAACAGAGCAACCTCGCGCGAAAACTTTCAGAATAATATTTCGTGGCGCATCCGTGGTGTCAAGTTAAAAATATCATTTCTTATCAGACAGCTTTTAAGAGATGGAAATCCGACACTGAACGTAGAGCGGAGAAGCAACTGGGCAAGCAAGCACTGCTTGAACCATCGCGCCCGGCTCGGACCTTATCATGTGATCATCCTTGTGGTGAGCAAGCAACTGCAGGCAGGCGTATCTCGCGATGCATACTAAATCTTACGACAGGGTCTCGACTCCTCTCCTCTGCATATCGTACGTACAACTAAACTATGGACCTGACTGTTGTATTATCCTGACCTCAGACCAACATGGACCATCAATCATAAAATCCCAACCGAACACAAGAACGAATAAAACTTATTGCTGTGTGACAGGGAACTAAACACTGTACCAGACCAGCCAGGATGTGTGTAGTGGTCAGGTGACCCAACAACGGGCAGCTGCCTCCAACAGCCAGACTGAACACACAAGAAACATGACGGCTTGTTCTCAGAATGTGAGTATACTGTTATCACACACGTATCTATAGTATAACAACAGAAACACTTTGAAAATCACATCAAATTCAGGTAGAGATAGCAGACTGATATACTAATTTAACCTTTCCATTCCTCACTATCCACAATTTCCAAACCAGTCACTTTTTTATGAGTGTCTTCAGTCTTAGTGAGATCATATTCCTGTACGACACTCTCACCAGGGGTTAAGGCTAACTGCAGTGCCAGGCGCATACGTGAGTAGATAAATCATTATAGTAACTATCATAATCATCACAGTATTATAACAGACATCATTATAATCATCATTATTATTATAATCATCACACCATTATTATCAATATCATCATTGCCGTAGTTACACCAGGTAGGTACCACACGACAAACAACAAACGACGGGACAGAACAATAAGCACGGGACACTTTCGCTGTCCTCAGTAAAGAATGTTGGACGGTCACCAATCGTATCTGGCCCGTTTTACTACTTCATAATTCCATCACAAAAATTCCATAAATTTACTTAGCTTCGTAATATATATATATATATATATATATATATATATATATATATATATATATAATGAAATAAACTGACACAGTGACAAGGCAAGTACATTTTCATGTTAGATAAATACTATTTACAACAAAATACATTTAAAATACAATTACTGACAGTAAATTTACATCACATTTGTTTCTTGCGTCATTTAACAGCATAAGATCATCCCTCCGTATGCCGTCCGAGGCTGTCCAAGAGAACACCTCGAACATCCAGGCCAAGTCTCCTCAACACTCTGCCTTCGACCACCAGCAACACTATGGGATTTGCGGTGCAGAAATCTGACAAGACTCCGGGCAAGTATTTGCAGAGTGCACCAAACCATCTGGACTATCGTGGTTACGACGCCCTGCGAGCCGAGGCTTCCAACAGCTTAGTCGATCAACGACCCAACACAGCAGCCCGGGCTGTGGGGGGATAGCAGACAGACCCCCTCCCACCCCGAAGCCTACTCCAGGTGCCCTTCAAAGTCCGGTCAGCATCTAGTTATGTGTGACCGTCCCACGTCCCACTAACAGCTGACATGGGCAAACATCATTAAAGTCACCATTAAACACGAGGAATAAACAGTAATTACCAGTCTTAAAAACCAAAACGTAAAATAAAATAAGAGTGAGTTTTCCAAGCGTGAGTGAGGACAGTGCTATCACGTAACAAGCATCGATATCAATAGCTTCTTCTGGGATTATCGGCCTAATAGTTCTTTATCTCGTCTTAACCTTCGCTATCTGTAAACCGAGTTTTATGAGAGAGAGTCTGGGAGAATAGAAACAGGGAGGGACATTTCTTAGTTCGCTTCTTCTTTCTTCGGGGAAAGACTCTCTCTAATCCGGCAATGTGCAGGAAACCGGGCCCGTACGGCCTCCAATGGCCACAAACGGCCAACCAGAATCCCAGCGTCCGGCCCTGTACACTCCTGGGAATTCGACTCTAATTAGAGACAGAGTATCCGACATAAATAAAGTCCCGGGGTCCCACAGAGAGTCCAAGAGTGCCACACACGAGTCCCGATATTCCACACGATGTCCCAGCGTCCTACACAGAGCCACTGAGTCCTGCGCAATCTCACGTACCTACATAAAGAGTCCTAGGGACCGACACACAGTCCCATGATCCCACCGCGAGTCCCTGCGTCCCACATACAGCAACAGGGTCCTACACAGTCACAGGGGATCAGAGGGTCCTACGCAGCCACAAGGGTCCACGTTGAGTCAAGGGGCCCCACACACACATCCCTTACTCCTGAAACCTTTTCCCGGAGGTTCGACCCCAACTCGGCCAAATCATAATTAGGAACTTCCCTGAAAAGCTTAATTGGCAGGCGAATGTCAACGTAAGCAATGACGTCACTCGTCGTTGAAAGGGGCTGAAATGAGGGCGCGTTCTGTTGTTGTTGTTGTTGGCACGTATGAGGGGGTTGCAGCAGCGTGTCCTGAACTGCGAACTGCAGTCTTCCGTAACACGGGTTTACGGAGGTCATCCAATAAGAGAATACAGACCCATATGAGTACAGCGGGTGGACCCACCGGGTGTTCTCCAACGGCAAGACTTCGGTTCCTTTCGTTCTTCTTTATTTTTCTCTCGCGGTGCAGAATTTCTTGACAGGTTCAGACGTCCATCTCGACGCGACGGGTATTACGGCCAGGTTGTCTGGGTTGGTGCAATGAGCAGCCACCCACCTTCCTCCCCCCACCGTCGCCGTAGCCAGCCTCACCAACATCAACCTCCACCTTCCTCCTCCACCAATACCACCCTGACCGACGCCACGCCAAACTCCACCAGCCTTTGGTGGCGAGCATCCACTTCATACCCACCCTTGGGTGCCTTCCACCCGCAACACCAACCGCCACTCCACGCGCCTCCACATGAAGACGAACCCACGAGAAAATCAATAGGACACGCGCGTGTCGCTCCATCTTCTCCACCTCTCTCATGTTCCACATCCTTTCGTGTTTCCCCGTCTCCTGTCCCCATAGCGGCCCTTGCACACTATCCTCATCACGGCCATACACTACACTTGCTTTAAAATCAGTTTATGATTCACTTTCTACATTCACATAAACTACATACAAAGATCCATATTTCCACAGCCTTCTTCTGCCCTTAACCTATTCTTGGAACGTTGTGCTCTAGGGAGATAAATACGGCTGGATAGGGAAGTTAAAGAGGAGGAACAGGAGACAGTTTAAAGACTGTATGGATGCATGTCCGTTAGAGTGTCCGCGTGGCCAGTCTTCCCGATGGGTGATTATATCCGAAAAACCTGCCATACGCCGGACGAGTACCCTGCTCACAGTCAACTGTTTGCCGTCGTCACAACGAACCCTTCAGGATCTGGTCTCCCCAGCCTGAGAGAAACAAGGATGTCGCCCCAGCTTAAGGGGGATAAGACTGTCCTCCAGCTTGAGAGGGGACATGTATGTCTCCCAGCTTGAGAGGCACAAGCTTGTGCCCCTGCTTGAGAACAACCTCTAAATTATCAATAACAATAAAGCCACATGAACTTCCTCACCTTCCCTCGGGTCTGACCCGAACACACAGGTGCTCACCCTGAACCACAGGCCCTTAAAGGTAAAAGGAGGCGGGTTTAAGGTCACGCCATCATTATAACAAAAGATCGTACCGTCGTCCTCAAAGTGTCGCACCGTCGTTTTCGATGGGTCGTATCATAATCAAGAGGGTCGTGCACAAGGGTCGTACCGTCGTCGCCTGAGTGGAGGTCATGGCATCATGCACAGAGGTTAAACAGAAGACGGTCTAAAGCCGGGGAAGTGGTATTACGAGCTAGTGTGACTGACTGACGGACCAGCAGCAGGGGGCTAAGGGGCTTCAGTGTGAGCAGTGCACCACACTGAGCCAAGGGTGACCGGGCTCTCGCCTCCCTTACCTCCCCCCAACCCCTTCCTGGGAAGTGTACACGTGAGGTCCAGTCGTGATATATGCATAGGGCCAAGAGACGGCGGGGGGCAACGCTGGTGGAAACATCCTCCGGCAGCACACAAATGGCAGACGCACACTCCCACGTACAGACGCACGCATGTACACACCTGTAGAACGACGCACACACAGAAAAAAACACATACACACACACACACACAAAGACAAGAGAAGGGGCCCCACGAGTGTAAACCTCCCTCCCCGTACTATATAAAAAGGTCACTACGAAAAAAAAACCCTCTTACCTTACCCACACCCACAACCCCTCTCCCCCCCCCCTTTCACATACACAGGCCAAACCAAGCCATCTAAACCAGTTTAGGGGCCACCGGAAAAACCGGTCATATAGGGTTTAGGTAAGAGGTCTGGCCAAACCTGCCGGAGAGATCGTCTACAAGGTGGAGACATGTCCCTAGTAATGGACGGAGGTGGACACAGGTGCCTAGTACTGGTGACTGGTACTGGGAGGAGGTGGACACAGGTGCCTGTTGCTTCCTTCTCGCGTCACTTCATCAGAGGCTAAGATTTATAAGATGACTTCCTTTTCCTTTATCAACAGTGCATCTACACCTATCTCCTCCCCCCTCCCTCTTTACCGCATCTCCACACACTCCTCTTTTCTGTGACATTTGAGACTTAAAGCTATCGATCTGACGGGCGGTCAACAGTCTGGTGCCTTCTGGTGCTTATCTAAACTGCCTGGAGTGTATCCAAGCTGCCTATCGTTCATCTAAACTGTCTGGAGTCTATCCAAGCTGCCTGGTGCCTATCTAAACTGTCTAGAGTCTATCCAAGCTGCCTGGTGTCTGTGTAAACTGTCTGGAGTCTATCCAAGCTGCCTGGTGCCTATCTAAACTGTCTAGAGTCTATCCAAGCTGTCTGGTGTCTGTGTAAACTGTCTGGAGTCTATCCAAGCTGCCTGGAGTCTATCTACACAATCTGTAGTCTATCCAAGCTGTCTGGCGTTATCTACAATGTCTGGAGTCAATTTAAACAGTCTGAGTCTCTTTTGCAGCTAAAAACCAAGCGTGGCAGACAGTTCCACATAAAAGATACAAAAAAATAACAGCCTACCATCCGTGGCTGGTGCCATCTGCTTCCTGCACACCCGAGCCACGAGCCGTAAAGTGGCCACCCGAGATCTCCCTTCACCATCATTTCCAATTTTACAGTCACGCCCCAAGGGGCTAGTTCGACGGTCAGCGCCCCAGCAGCAGCGTGTGGGCACAAACAAACCCCAGGACGCCAGTACAATGCCATCCAAACTGGTTACATCACCTGACATACGTACAGCTCACACTCATGAGTCCAGATGCTCTCTCTCATTTCATTCATGAACAAACTTACACTACTAATGTCCACTTAGCGGCGGCTCCCCAGGAGGAAGAGGAGGAGGAGGTGGAGGAGGAGGAGGAGTGACCTTAACTAGTAACAACGAAAACCAACTTGCAAACTTTTTCGCCAGGCTGTTAGCCTGACACAGGCCCTTGTCTTCGCACGGCCCCTCCGCCCTTATCCCCAGCATTCCAGCATAATTTCACGGAGTAATAAAAAGTGCACTTTGGGAAGTTCGTGTGGCCAGAGACACAGCTGCCTGCCCAAGATCACACAAGCCCTTACAAGCAACAGCCACAGCTTGCCGACTTCCAGGATGTGCAGTTGACCTCAGTACTCCAGCCTCGTGGTCGGCACAACACAGTTTTCCAAAAGTCAAAAACCGGAAGGAAAACGTTCTGGAACCAACATATGCAGTGGACGTAAAGACGCCTGGAAGTAATGTACACGATGAACGTACAGATGCCAAACACGGGTCAATTTGCAAGCTGAACTGACGACTTCGGCGTGTAAAGGTTGTAGTGCCTGTTTCTTTCCCTCCACCGCTAAGCTTACGAATCCTCTACAAACCCGTGCTGATTATAGCCAACGTGGTTAGTCTGACCCCCTTACGGAGTCCCACAGGATACATAAGGCGGGCTTCCGCTTCCTCGCCGAACTCCTACGTTGCCTTCCCTCTTCTGTCCTTACTCTATATTTTTAGTCATTTTCTGTTTCATGTGAGGCTGGCGTCGATGGCGGTATCTGCCCTTCACCAGAGCCTTCAACATGAACAAATATATAAAAGTCTGAGGTGAATACAGGGGTAGAAATGCGGACGCCGGATGTGTACTACTACTTCACAACAGGATTCCCCCGTATGCAAATCATCACCCACATACAGTTCTGTACGTGCAGTACGTTTGCTGGTTGTTTGGGCTTTAGCCCTATCAACTACCAGGGGCATTAAGGCCGTCAACGTCAAGGCGTAACTACCAGCCGAAACATCCGCAACAGCTTCTTCACGAGTTAAGAAAAAATCCTGAACCAAACACGCTCTAACTACATATACGGCCCTTGTGGAGCCTGAAGACTGCCAGTTACATATCGCTGGACCACAGCGACGTCCACACACAGTCACGGAGGACTCCAGTCTGGGAAGCAGTGATGTCATGACCGTACAAACACAGAAGCCTGGGTTACGTCATGACACGTACTTTGCCCTTACATCTTAAACTCGAGTATAACTACAGGGTCAGATGGGAGGAGGGAACCTGCCATTTCCTGACCTCCAGCGATCAAAACTCGTTCGTGACGTGACCCGGGTGGGCGAGGGCGTAAGGGCAAAAGCAGAGGCACCTGGCGTGGGCAAGGTCTGTCTCGCGCGTCACACTACCGCCGCCCACCACACGTGCGGCACCGACCTTTGACGGAACACGAAGTACAGCCTACAAAATCAAACTACGGTCCTTGGGATTTCCACACACACACACACACACACACATGCTCACGTTTACAGTCCGTGCCCTCACGCTCTACATATGAGAGAGTTGGGGGATGTTGCAACTTCCTACCCTGGTCCCCAGATGGCGCAAGAGGGCTGCAAGCCCTAATGCTACAGACAGGAGTGTTTCCTAGAATGTCTTGCACACCAAAAGATGATGAGACCCATTACCTCACGTCCTCCTCCACGCTGGGACACACAAATTAAGAGTCGCTATACACAGGCATCATACGCAAATGTTCCAGTATACCATACGAGGAGGAAATACACCCAGAGACTCGAATCAAGAACAATCGGTTCAAAGAACCAGTGAAAACAAGAAATAGTGTATCACTGCCACATCGACATTATCAATTACAATAATAATGACACTACTACTACATCTACCACTACTACTCTACTACTACTAATAATAATATTAGTAAGGATACTACTACAACTATTATCAATAATAATAATAATAATAATATTAATAATAATAATATTAATAATAATAATAATGATAATAATAATAATAATAATAACAATAATATCAATAATGATAACAACAACCTCATGTGGCTGTTAAGGGCCACGAATCTGTGGAATGACAATAGGAAAGGAGACCCTCCGGCCTTCTATAACCACTGTACCAACAGTCAAGGTCAACCGTGCAACTTGATACACGAAAATACAGCAACTGGATACACTGCTTCAAGCTAAACCACCTCAGGAGCAGCTGTCAACGCCGACCTAATCACGAAACAACCAGACTAACAAACAGCCGGGGCGCAGGTGACATGGCCCACTACCAGTTATGTCCCAACCATTACCAGGCAACTCGCTGTGGCACGGCTGCTGGGTTGGTGACTTGGCCTTTAAACCGAGCGACTCCCAGGGTCTTTAAAGGCGTCAGTGCCAAACTAGATCCGTCAATCGAAAAATATCTTGAACGCCTTCGGGTGTCCAACATAGTTCTAAGACCATACACTTACAGAGGACAAGTTACTGAGAGAGAAAACAGTGCCCTTGTAATTAGTGAGAGGCGAGGCTGGCATGAGGAATTGCGTGACCCACCCTCTACTTAGACATCTCCCAGATTAGAACCCATGTTTCCTCCGGTTTTGTATAAATAACCTCTATTGTATCAATCTTCTGTCTCTGTAACTCGTCCTCTGAAGATGTGAGAATACACTTTTCCCAGTGGTGATTCTGCAATGTGTGTGTGTGTGTGTGTGTGTCTGTGTGTGTGTGTGTGTGTGTGTGTGTGACACAGATACGTGACACAGTTACACTGGGTTACACCGTCAAGTTGAAGGGCTTGCAAGTCTGGAGGTTATAGGTGCAGGACGCCTTCCAGTACCTCACGCACAATACAGTTAATCACTTTATCAACCAACTCAAATGCTATGGCAAGAGCTGGTCAGTACGGTCACTAGACAATATGGGGTGTGCAGAAATATAATACAAGAGGAGGAGGAGGAGGAGGGGTATTGTTGTAGGATATAGCAGTCGTGGTGAGGCGGGTACTACAATGACAATCCCAGCTCTCTGGGCTCTGGCTACACCACCTGTGGAGGGGAAAGGGGGGGGGGTGCCGGCAGGGTTGACACGACAGACAGACATCAAGGAAATGGAAAGGCCGGGCGATAACACGGGCAGCTCACAACAGCATGAAAGACGAGGAAACTGACCAGGTCAGAAGAGGAGAGCTAAAGGCGTAAAGGTAACCAGTTACTCTAGGATAAAGATGGGAAACAAACCAGTGAGAACGAATCATGAGAGGAAGGAGGAAACAGCCGAGGACGAGACAGGGGGAAACCAAGCACGCTGCTGGACAAAGGGTTCATACGTATGAATAATGGAAAGCTGGTAGAATGAAACCTGGCAAGTGCTGCGTGGTCATGAGGAAGAGGGGAGAGAGAGAGAGAGAGAGAGAGAGAGAGAGAGAGAGAGAGAGAGAGAGAGAGAGAGAGAGAGTGGGACGGTAACACTGTCAACCACGTCATAAATATTCCTCGCATTGTTTATTTCTTACGTAGTCTCTCCTTGTTTACATCTTTGCTCAAATAACAGTACAAATTATATATATATATATATATATATATATATATATATATATATACGAGCTTATGAAATCCACATCAGATTATTGTTAACTTAGACAATCAAGTATACAGAAGCAACGGTCAATAGCAGGAATTCAGCAGAGCAAAGCACTGAGAGACACACAAGTCTTGCGCATCAGCTATTCCCAACGTCAGTAATTCTCCCCTGTGACAACTGGCACGCAGAACACTTTGTGTGGTGTCCCCTGGCTGGCCTGTTCGCTGTCCGGCGCCTCACTACAGTCCTCTGGCTCTGAACACCACCGTGTCAACAGCGCATGATGCCATTAGCTTTAAAAGTCCCAGCATGAACAGACCCCGTCACAAAATAACCACGCCCTGTTCTCAAGGGCAGAAAAAAAAAAAGAAAAAGAAAAAGGGTAATGTTAACAGTGATGCATATTTTAATTCATTACTGGTGGCAGTCATGGGATACATTAGCGGGCTGGGTGTGGCATGAGCAGGTGAGATTTCTTTTCTTTTTTTCTCCCTGAAATCCAGTGAGCGTAATCCAGGCTCACGGACAACCTCGACTGAACTTCGAGAAATAGTCAAGACTTTGTTCATCTAGGCCAGCCCTAATGTGTGAATCATAAGAGGGGCTAAGTGTCAGAAAAGGAGAGACAGAAGACATTACATGACTTTAAGAAAATGGGACAGATGTATATTCAAAATGGGTCAGGTGGAAGGTATTAGGAAAGACATGAGAAGTTAAAGCGCTGCACAGCTTAGCAGAATAGCGAAATGGTCAGGGGGTAAGTACATAGGAAGAAACGAGGAGGTAAAGAGTTCCAAAGCTTAGGGGTGTAGGGAAGGAAACAGACATCACAGTGGCTCACCCATGCGTTGCCCGCGGCCTAAATCGTGTGTCATGGCTTTCTGAGTACACACCACATGTGGCATATCATGAAAAAGGTAAGACAAAAAAATGCGTCCAGCTGCATGTTGCAAGTCATCTGTACAAGTGTCTAATGTTTACTGGTGTTTATTGATAAAACGCGTTAGATTCTGCATACGTGAAAATATTTTGCCACGCTGACAACGGACGGTAAAATTCATGTCTTCAAACAAACAGTGGAACAAATTTCTCGTTTCAGGAACTGTCATCGTTACGAAAAACAGATAATAAATATACAACAAGAGCTCACTATAAACATACGTATATAAATATGAAAAAATATACACAATACTTTTCATATCATAAGAGTGCACAGTATCTCACCACCATAGCAGAATTAGATATGAGAATTCATTAAGTGCCGGAACGAAAATACTCCACGACAAAGGCGCTCCAGGAACCCGGAGGAAACGTAATCTATTCCCCTACGTGTCTATATTCGCGTCCGTAGTGAAGACGGCGTCAAGACACTGCCGCAGGAGGTACGGGCTGGTGGACTTGCTATATAAAGCGGCAGTAATGTTGTGAGCGGTGGGGTGAACGTCCCTATGGCTAGCTTGCGCTAGGCAACACACACACACACACACACACACACCAGCTACTGTAAACATGGACGGCTGAAGCGTGGGTGGCGGGGGCGGACGTGGGCAGCACCAGGCAACAACAATAGAGGCCTAGTCAGGTCAGGGGGACGGTCCAGTCGCTTTCCTTACGAAGGAATACGGTGTACTGAGCTACGGGTAGGGTGCTTCAGGAACAAACTACAACGGAGGCAGCGATTAATGAGTGTGATCACGCGAGCCTGGCCCATACCGTACGGGTCCTGTCGCAAAGAATAACCCCTTGGCCAGGGTAAGGTCACTGCAGCAAAGTGGACCACTGGTTCCTGCCTGCAAGGTAACGTTAACAACTACCCGATTGTTGGGCACCGAACAAGGTGAAAGACTATTATCCATCAATGAACAATACATATAAATGACCCAATTCCGGCAACGATTCACCAATGTGATCTGACTTTATAAAAAAAAGAAATACCAAATAAATAAGCCAACCCAATTTGACCCGGCCGTAGACGAGGCGTCTCCGTGGAAGTAACTGCCCTTGCACAGGAGGTCACCCGGGAGAGGACTAATGTGGACGGGAGACCAGTGTAATATTTCTCATTCTTCCGTGCGGACGGATCCAGCCGGGCACACGCAGAAGCCCTTGAGGAGCCCAGGCCGTAACGTAAGCATGGAGAGGGTTTAAAGAAACAGAGAAGAGACACAATCGAAGGTCTCCGGACACCAGGGGACGGGGATCAGTCCCGCTCGGTCGCTGGACACCAGGGGGGGAGGGGGAAGCAGGAAAGCCCCCATATTAGGTCACAAGATAGGGGGTGAAGCCCCCCCCCCTCCTCCTGCAGGTAAGATGAACCCACCAAAAAAGCTGGAAGTCCTAATCTGCTTAAATTTAAACTCCTGGTAATGAAGGCACGCGAGACGCCACGCCACCGGGTCATTATATTATACCGGGGGGGAGGGGGGGGGATGCGTCGTCACTGGTCTCCCCCTGGTACAGTACAGTACGAGGGAATCTATTTGTAACCACGTACTCATCCGGCGTTCTCAGAGAGCCTCGGTTAAAGATAGATATCTAAGAAAAGGTATTACCTAACCTCCAGTAAAAAGAAAGAGTTGCACTTTTAGTGATGTGTGTCTGTCTGTCTCTCTGTCTAACAACACCCCCCCCCCTCCCCTCCGCATCGTAACCATCTGGTCGACGGGTGGCGACAACCATGGCAGCACCGACACAAACAACAGGTAATTACACACGCAATTAAACACAGACAACAGGAGTAGGTAATTAACATAACATTGGCCATGAGTCAGCACGGGCCAGCCCGGGGGTCAGGCCTCACATGGGTCCGTGTCCTGGGCACGGCAGTCGGCCTACACCCAAGCCAGGTGTTCGTCCTCCCGTCGAAGCTGGTTG
>JAYMFT010178656.1:0-12094 GCA_038088735.1 Panulirus argus
TATATTTGGAAGCTCCAGTCACGGAACAAAGTCCGCATCAAGGCCGGGCCTAAACTGAAGTATAGAGAGGGTAGTGAAAGGGAAAATGAAGAGATAAGGGGAAGTGTTTTGAATTTGTTTTGATTTGTGCTGGTATCCTCGGAAGCGAAGAACCTGTCGCGTGAAATGTGCCGGGTCATAGTCATAGGGAAGGACGTTAGAAGGTAGAATTCCAAAGCTTTGAGGTGTAGGGCAAGAAACAGTTGTATACAGGGAGATTTCAGAGGACAGAACTGGGTAGCGTGATTAATCTTGTATATTCGGTGGAAACTGTAACTTTTGAGAAGTGAATTGACAGGCACAGCCGATGTTTTCGTCTTGTGATATAATGAAGAGAGATCAGTTAGCAGTAGTACATTATCACAGAGGTCATTGGATTGGTCCAATCAATACCCCCCAAATACTATGTCAGCAACTTCACAGAGGTCAGTAACCAAACAGTGTGTCGAGTAGATGCGTTTCTTTACCCAGTAAGATTCTGGTATATCTTTCTTAATTCAGGGCAGTGCAAAACGTGTTAATGATAAACAGTGTCTTGTCGGGGGCTTCGTGAGGTTGTGATTTATAATGGCATTAAGACGGAAATTTGACAGGGAAAACACGTAACGAACTGCCCCGTGGGCTGTGTTGGCAAGGGTGTTGAAGGAGATGTGTTCGTGATATTCACGTCAGGCATGGAACCCGTATATGGTTATCGTTCAATGAAAACGACAGTTCACTTCATTCATTTGAGTGTCAGGCGTCTTGAGTTGTCGATAGCATTCCAGAACACGCGACTGCTTCTGAACGAGTCGTTCTAGTGTATGATAACCCTATGTTTCCAGTGGTGATGCAAAACAAACATATTAACTCCATCCATTCTCCAGATCGGGGGAAAGCTCAACAGCCTGTGTTTTAACCCCCGCAAGGCAGGACGTACGTCACTTGAACTAGGGGGTACCTATAATTGGCAGGTTCCGTCAGACGTCGTCTAATATGATCATTATCCTCCGCCATTTGGAGAGAAAATAATGGTGGCGGATCAGGTGTTATTCCACGTTTGTTAAGACGGCTCCAGATTTCTTACGTATTTCGTCAATATTTTGCCTGCAGAAGTTCCCCTAAGGAGTAGTCTGTCCGCTCCCCGTGATACGAGAGGTGCGCATCGGAGAAAATTGAAGGAAAATACCGTATCATCGTTATTCATGCACTTTGTTTTGTATATTTACACACACTAAATTCTTGTGGTTCGAATTTGGAGGCAAGCTTGTGTATTCGGGTTCCGTGAAAATAAAAGAATGAATAGAAATTAGGTATATTCTAATCTAAGCCAAGTTTCCAGGGATTAATGACCCAACGTTTCTTTCTGTTTCAGGTGAGTGTCGCTGGAATGGTGTCTGTGTGTGGCATAGGAGGCCCTTCTCTCGTAAGTATGATAGGCACTCATGAAATTCTTGAGTAATTTAAAGAATACCAAAGGTTGGAAATCGTTACTTGTAAGATATTTGCTTGTTAATGTACTTTGTGCATTCCAGTAGATGACCTCAGTAAGTCTTTATTACTCTGATAAGGACATATTGTTGGTTTTTAACTTTTTTTTATAGGAGCACATCATATGTTAATAAATTTGTACATTGGGTCTTTTTTAAGAGGAGTATAGAAATCTTCCTTCCAAACAGTGAGGTACAATTCACGCGAAAGCTTAGCAAGCGACGGGAAGGAAACTTGCCGTTACGTAACATGTACGGATGTTTGATGTTCAGGTTACCACGTAAAATTATAGAGCATATTTTTTTCCAGACTGTCTGACGCTTCTCATCCTCCGCTAACTTCTCTAAGCAATTCTTTCGTCGCTCGGAATGTTATGATCCCTACATTACCAAAACTTATGATGTTGGTAACAAACACATGATAGAGTCTGAATTAAGCGTATTGCTAGAGTGTGCAACTAATTTTAGCCTAGAGATAAGCTATTGTTCATGAGGAAGATGTGACCAGCAGGAGGTGACAGGCTTTGGAAGGCGGAGTGTGAGGGCGAGATTTGTGACTGATGTACTCGGGTGACAAAAACAGTCATTGCCTCGATCAGTGTAAAGACGTGTGCCAAGTTAACCCCCGGTGAAGACATTTTGGCAGTTGGGGGTCATGTTTTGTGCAGCTGAGACCCGCGCCGTGGATTGCGGTGCTGCGTCAACAGTATATTCCTGCCTTGAGGACTGAGACCTGGCGGCTCTTGCTGGCAGGTTGGTGGTATTGGGTTTTGCTTAGATGAATTGGTCTGGTATTGTGTTGATCACGGGCTAGTGTAGCAGGGATGAGGTGGTTTGAGGTGGTAGTTGCAGAGTGAATGCGTTTTGTGAGACACTGATTGACGCCTCTAGTGAGATAGTGATTGCAAGGCTGTCCATATTTAGTTGTTTGTGCTCATGTGGTAATAATCGAGGTGACCCAGGAAGGTTTGATGACTGTGAATCATCACAGGACTGTCTAGATGGGTTTGGTTAGGTTAGATGGATTTGATGAGGTGGTGGTCATCACGTGACTGTCTTTGTGGGATTAGTTGGTACTGTGATTATGACTGGATCTTAGGCTTTAGTTTTGACCCTTTGATCTCGAAGTTCCTCAGGTGGGACTCTTTGTTGAGACGATGGTCTGAGAGCAGCCCGATCGGTATGATAGTGAGGGCGACGTCTCGATGAGCTGCCCAGTTGGATGGTGTCAGTTAGGTGGTAATCACCTGTATGCCCTTAGGTGTTATACTGAAAAAAGAAAAGGGTGCTGCCTTCCTTGATGGGTTTTGTGGGTTATTAGATGGAGCGAGAGACCAAGTGGGAGGGAGGCGAGGAATAGGATCACCAGGTTATGAACGTCAGTAATAAGTTATAGCACAGCGGTAATGGGTTTAGCGTGCTAGCTGGGATATTAACCAAGGATTATGTGTTGGAACCTGCCATATTGGCCTCAGAACACGACGCATTACGCCATCTCGATGTACTTTACATAAATCTGTATGGTATACATTTGTGAGAGTTGCTTGTTCAGTTACGTTCACTTCCATATTGTTAGCTCGGCGGTTTGCTTTCTATTATAATTATCGGCAGCTGCAACACCTGACGCAAAACCTCCGTGATTAAAGATCTGTTTCACACGATAATGGAATTTCCACGTGGCCCCTGTGAACATGTATAGTGCGTCAATCAATCAAATCAGACTTATTAAGATGGATTAAAATTTTGACGATTTTAGAGACAGTATTTATGACTGTTTTTGCCGAAAGGTGGATCAAGCGCATAGTGTTCCCCGCATGAAAATGAAGTTACGTTTTGGATGAGATGAAGATAACGTGAAACTGACACCCTCAGCCCACATGTGGGTGAGGCAGAAAAGAAAAGACACTTACTGGGCCAAAGGAATGACATTTGACAACCACTGAAGTGGTGGCTCACCGCACAGCCGTTGCTGACCTTGGTTAGAGAGAGAGAGAGATTGAGCCTTGATCTTTATGTTCATCTGGACGCAAGTCCTGCTTGTAGTTATGCTCGACTCCACAGAGGGTCGTGCTCTCCCTTTTTTTCTTTTAACTTAGAGCAATATATCCTATTTTGTTTATATTCTTCAATTTTGAGCTCTTTCCGTGATGAGTCTAGGAAAATTTGTGTACTCTGCTAAACGTTGGCGTTGCATCCGGTTGGCTTCGCGTCAGGTATGAGAGGCTAGGCGCTTTCCAACAGCGGAGCTTATATCTAGCTGCACAGTCTTTATCATGATTTACTGTTGGCAGATCGTGGAAGACATGTTTCCCAGCCTACACTCTGAGATAGCTCCCAATTGGCACAACAGACATAAGACTAAAATATTCAGTGAAATCAGAATGTGCCGTAAGTTCACCAGAACAATATGCAACCATTGGAAACGCTAAATGAGTGGGTGAGTATAAAATGGGCTTGGACAAGTATGTTAAGAACGAACCAGAGCAGCCAGGTTGTTGGGTGTACCATATTATAGCCGGGATGTTGATTGCTTACACTGTCTAACTGAACAGATAGGCAGTGCGGAAACTGTCGGAGACAGAGCTGTTGCGGTAGACTTAAATCCACGTATGGTAGGGCATAGTTTTGCCTTTATTAGTGGGTGATATATATTTACAGGTGTATATATATATATATATATACTTTCAGGTTTGTTAAGTGGGATCATATTTATTGGATATATTGGTGTGTCTTTGTGCATATAACTAAATTGATTTATTAAATAATGAAATTGATAACTAAGCATTTGTAAATAAAGCGGTTTATTGGATTAAGGCAGCCATTCACCTGAAAATTACAGTTATTACAGAAATGGGTTGTCATAAGAGTAACTAGTTAACGACAAAAGAGCTTAAGAGGAAGGTGGGGCTGGACATCTCTTCTGTTGTTTAAGCACTTGAGCGAGGTGCATCTACATAATCATTGTGACTGATATGAAGGAAGTTTTACAAATTGTATATTTTATAATTTTAGCATTTAGTGGCGAGTGGTTGAATATTAAGTGACAAAATGTTACACATTCGTTGAATTACAGTAATATTATTGTTGACGTACATTATGTATCTGTATGTGGACATTAAAAAAAAAGTGATGGATAGTTTCACGTTGAATTAGTGATATTATAATTGACATACACATAACTAAGAGAAAACTAGGCGATTTGCTTGCTTGTTCATGGATTGTTTATACATTCACAGTAGGTAGAGAAGTGTTCTTGCAGATGTCTGTACAAGGCAATTGTCTTGATAGACGACGGTCAATGGAGGTGGGGCTCGGGGGGAAAGGAGGTCTCGGTGACAAGGGTGGCACGGTAAGGACCATGCTGGTGCTAGTATCTGCCAGTGTCTTGGTGTTTATAGTGGAGAACTGCAGCGCTGACCCTCTTGATCATTCTAGAACATTCTCTGTGAGACTCGCTAGTTGATTGGTCGTAGGGTCATAGTTGATTGGGCGGAGAGTCATGGTATATATCAGTGGGCGACCGCAGCCCCGACACTAAATCCACACGCTCCTCGCGAATATTTTCAGTGTTACTAATTCACTTGTGCACAGGTAGATTGATCTAATATATATGTCTGGAAGTTGATAGTCTCGTATGAAGATGCTAGGTCCAATCAGTTAACCTCTACCGGCTCGAGAGCGCTTATGACAAGTTGTGAGGTTATCTGTGTTCACTGTAGGGGAGGTATGGCTGGATGGATTGATTTTGACAGTAAGGAGAGCTTTTGTCTTTGGGGGTCGGCATCCCACTTGGGAAAAGGTCTAAGCTTGATAAAGGTGTGTTGCTGATTTTGAATAAAACCGGAAATGCCGAGATACCCCATCAAGGAAGAGGATGAGTTGATGGAGCAGTTACATTCAGACATCGCTCCTTTGTAGGTATTGAAGCGTGATCCCGGGGAGGTGGTCATTTTGTTGCGTTATCATTAATTCTTAAGACGTAATCGATTGCCTGCGTGATGTATACAGCCATAAAAACTGCGGACGTGGTAGCCACACTTAGAGGCAGTAGTGACTTAGAGCCGGGTTTGGATATTGGTAATTTTCCCCTTTTTTGTATATTAACCATTTATGCTGGTGTCGGAGGTACCGATAGAACTCCACAACCCACTTGGAATTGTAAAAGAAAATGCGTGGGATCCGGTCTTCATCAGCCAATCGAGAAATTCGAAAACTCGCTCAATGAATATCTACTCTTAGAGACTGCAGTGGACACTTAGGTCTCCTGGCCACGACCTGAAATGGCCTGACTGATCACAGAAGCAGCAGTGCTGTTGGTTCCACAGTTTTGGATGTCAAAACGAACCTCCAAAATCAGCAAGAAACGGAATGGCAGGTAAATTATTGAGTAATTATAATCTTATGATATTGGACAATAATTGTACGATATACTTTTTGAGTCATAGTAAATCCTGATGTTCGATTGTTGTTAGCTTTTTTGATCTTTGAGTTAATTTTATTGGAAAAAAATCTTGTATTTGACTTACCAAGAAGTCCAACGAAAAGCGCATTCATTCAGAGCGCGTAAGTGCCCTGGATATTCAGCGTTCTTGGTTTTGTGTGGTATAGGTAGTAGTGAACCTCAGGTAAAGCTGGCATTACCGCATGCTTTTAGGTTAAAATGCCAGTACCATACTAAAGGCATTTTCATTACTGGTCGTAATATGCGGACGCTTTCATCGCTGGTCTAATTAGATGAGCCAAATTGACGGGTCGGCGTTGCGTCGCAGGGGCAACAAAGGTCGGATGTGGGGCGGCTGCTGCTGCGCGCTAGCCTGTTGTGCCATCATTTGCTTGGTTATTGCTGATCTGAGAAGCATGAACTTTCTCAGGGGCCACTACGTGTCGTCATTTACATGATCATTAGGGTTCATGTTGATGGAGGCGTTGGTAGATTGTTCATAAGGTTTATATATATATGCAAAACTGGCAAGTAAGACCTGGTGTCCAGAACAACCCCATATGGAAAGCAGGAGACCGAAGCCTTCCGGAAACGCGAGTTTTTGTCGCTAAGAAATTGAAAATTCTTTAACATGTCTTTTTGTAAATGCTTATAGCTTTTTTTTATTTTTGTAAAACTGGCATTTTTAGTTTTATCTACCTGCTCAAAATATAGTAGAAAATATTTTTCCAGAGCGCTGGTTCCTATAGTACAGAACGCACACATTCGTGGTCGTGAGTGCCGACGACTGTTGTCGTAAAGTAGATAAAGGAGTTGAGAGAAGCAACGGTTCACTTGTGCACACTTGTTTGGCTTGCCACTTTTGACGTGTATGTAGGCCTTGGGGTCGTGTATGACGACGGACATTTTAATGATCCCTCTGCGTAAAAGAGGGGAATAGGCGAGGGGTGATTTTGGAGTACAATTTTGGAGGGATGCAATAAGAAAATAGGTGTAAGTAGTATATAGATATAATTTATTAATAGCAAGAAACCGAGGTTGGAAATTACTCCAAAAATATATAATATGTAGTGCTTGACAATGGCAGTAAACGCAGAATTGAAGCAGGGATGGAGAGTCCTTTCTTGGTGTGTCTGTGATGCTATTTTTAAGTTAGCTCCCAAATGTGGATTAGGTGTGGCTCTTACCCCAGGTGGTGTGTTGAGGAGTTGGTTCACCCCAGTCTCTCTTTCAGGATGGGTGTAAACAGAAGGATGGTTAAGGTATTAGGGGAATAAGGTATTGTAGTGGAGGTAGCAAGAGTGACTGTGCCACAGTTGGTGTTGCGGCAGATATATCGGGAGGATGGGGCAGGGTTGGTAGGCAGGCGAACTCGAGGGTAGAGGAGGCAGTAGCAGTGGGGGAGCCATTATACCCCCTGTTTGGATGGCTACCACATGGTTCCACATGCTAATGCCTTTTTCCCTCTTACCTCTAACACATCTTCTTTTATTCTCCTCCCTTTTTCTTTTCTTCCTTTGCTCCGCCATCTTTTTCATGCATTTTTTTTCTTGTCTCTATTTCCTAGTCGGCGTCCCTCTTCCCCTTCTCTTCCTCTTTCCTCCCCACCCATCATCGCTGCGCGTCCTTGCCTGCCTCTCTGGGTGTCTTCGTTCAACTCTCCAGTCTTTTTTTTTTTTTTTTTTTTTTTTTTTTTTTCCACTGGCAAAGTATTTCTGCCATTCAGCGAAACTGCGCCGTTAATATTCGAGAGTAGATTAATTTGCCAATTTTCTCTAAAGTAATACAAATTAGTTGAGAGACTTATAATTGCAGACGTGCGTGTTTGTTGAAGGGGTATCTGGACCCTGCAATGTCACAGATCAAAAGAAGTAATTGGTGGAAATCTTTTACTTTCTTGGTTGCTAATTATCCTCCCATTTCAAGCTTTTTTTTTTCTGGTTTTCCTGTAAAACAAAAACTGTCACAGTCAATGAGGCTTGATCGGCGAGTTCTCACGATACGTAAGTGCGATGTATTAACTTGGCATTAGTTTAATGAACCCGGTTTTCTTGGTGTAGGCTGTAGCATTACGTGAGCCAGATTAGTATTGCGTTGCCGGTTTCAAAAAGAATCTTTGTCAACCCACCAGAGTTTCTCAGCATGTACAGTGGTGTAAGATTTCAGCTTTGGTTTTTGTGAAAGTTATTTTTTATTAAGAAGAAAGTAAAACATTAATTAAGCATTAGTGCTAGTAGTTAGTTTGTTTGTTTGCTGCAGGGTGTATGCAGGGAGGGAGAATGGGGCACCAAAGGAAAATGAAGGAAAGGAGACGGCAGTGGAAAGTGAAGGAGAGAAGGGGGTAGGCAGAGAATTGCAGGATGAGGACCCGAGGCTGATGGAAGTGATGGTCCAAGGAAAGAACTCGTGAAACCTGATGTTTATCGCAGAGAGAAAGACATAGATACACAGACCACAGAGACCCAAGGGCCAAGCGAGGTGGTCTGGCTTTCACGCTAAGAAGAAAAAGAAAACCCCTCTTGTAAGCAGCAGAAGAAAAGGATAGCAAAGCAAGGGCTCCCTCCCCACCCTCCACTCCCTCCGGCACACACCGGCAGGGGAGCAGGTAGAAAGAAATACCTTGCAGGGTTAATGAGCCTGAAGGAAATTTGTACAGGAAAGTCGTAAGGCAGATGAACATGAATATGTCATGCATCCCATCACCAACGACATGCATTTCTTCACTTTTTGTTATAAAGACAATACTTCGGATAAACTGGAGCTCTAGCCTCTCGACTTACCATGTCTATATTATTCCTGATGTTGAAGAATGATAGTTATTCTTACTTACTCTCTCAAAGCAGGTGACATGGGTCAATCAATGTTGGTATGTTACCGCAACATGGCCAGGGAGAAATCAGTGGTTGAGAAGGTAGCATGATATACCACTGCGTTATGATGACTGATTAAATGAATTATTCAGTACCGGAGAGTGACAGGTGATGATCAAGCTTGACTTTGAAGATAATAAGGATGTTGCTCTGAACAACATTTTCTGAGAGCTTATTCCATGAATCAATAATGTCGCTGGTAAAAAAAAAAAAAAAGTACAGACCAGATTTACTCTGTAACCTCTAAGTTTTAATCCATTTTCTCTCGTCGGTAACGCTGACGCATCTGTGAAGAAATGTTCAATATCAATGTTGGTGAATCCTTTAAGTATCTTGAAACATTCTATCAATTAGCCCCGGAGACGCCTCTTTCTTGGGTAGACAAGCTTAATTCTCGCAGTCTCTCCTCATATGGTTTGTTATGCAGGGAAGGAATCAACTTAGGTGCCCTTCGCTGCACTGATTCCAATTCAAGAATGTGGGGGGCCCAAAAGTGCATTGAATATTCGAGGTGTGGTGTTACTAGACTTAGGTATAGTGGTAATATCACATCCTTGTTTTTGTACGTAAACTTTCCGTTTATAGATCCTAACATCCTATTTGCTTTCTTGGCAGCTTCATTACAATGGTGCGAGAATTTTGAAGTTATTGGAGAGAGTGACCCCTAGATCTCTCACACCAGGAGTGTTCTTTATCTTGTTGCCCATCGGATCATAATACAAAAGTTTCTATAGGTTTCCTACTTGTAAGAGATGACATTAATTGACGTTAAATGGCATTTGTCATTTCCTAGACCATTTAGCGATCTTATCTAGATCCTCTTTTAACCTTAGCCTATCTTCTTCATTTAATATGGCAATTTCGATCTTTGAGTCATCTGCAAATTTGGACACTACGTTATTTAATCCTACGTCAATAACGTTAATATAAATGACGAAAAGTATAGGCCCAAGTACGGATCCCTGGGGTACTCCACAAGTAACGGATGCCCACGTTGATGATTTACCATTCATTACGACTCTCTGCTTCCAATCACGTAACCTGGCTTCAATCCAGTTCCCAAGGCTCGGACTTTATGCATCAATTTAACGTGGGGGACATTCTCGGATGTTTTTTGGAAGTCCAGAAATATTATATCTATCGCTTATATCTTGCTGTGGGTACTGGACAATGTATGATAAAATTCAAAGAAGTTTGTAAGGCATGATCAACGTTTTCTAAAACCAAATTGTGTAATATTGACCATGCTATGTTTTTCCAGATAGGCTACGATTTTATCTCTAATAATCGAATCCAGAAGTTTACATACACTTGATGTGAGGCTATTAGAACGGTAATTACCAGGCAATTCGCGGCTTCCTTTTTGAAATATAAGAGTGACGTCTGCCAGTCTCCATGTGTGGGACTATTCCATCCTGGAACGATTTATTGATAACCTGGGTTAACGGTCCGGCAATTTCGTGTTTGACGCTTTTAGTCACTTATGGATAGAAACGATCAGGACCTGGGCTTTTATTAGGCCTCAACTTCTATCTGTGTTAGTACTTCTCTAACTGTGACGGTGAATTCTTGTATCGTGTGTGCTATTTATCAATACCTCAAAATTCGTTTCGTTGTTTTCTAGCGTAAAAAAACACAACTGAAAAACTTGTTTAAGGTTATTGGTTGCTATGCTTTAATCGTTCACAATGGGTTCCCCATTCTTGTTTACTAAGAGTCCTATTCCCTCCCCCCCTTATATGTTTCTTATTATTGATTTAAAATCTTTTAGGATCTCTATTACTATCTCTTGCAATACTCACTTCTTCTCTATTGGCATTTTTGATACGAGATTTCACTTGTCGTCTGATTGTGTTATACTGCGTTGCAATACATTGGCCACTGTCCGATCTCTTAAGCTTATAAAGTTCATTTCTGCGCCGTGTAGCTCTTGCAATATCTTGGGAGTGCCATTCAGACTTGTCGTTGGTTTTATTGTTCCTGTCGTGCATGGAAATGAATGTGACTTGATGGTTCACAAACTGACGCTTAAAACTGGCCCATAATTCCTCTGGGCATGAACCAACAAGGGTAAGAATTTTTAGGGCGTCGCGTAACCCATCAATATCCGCCCTTTAATCAAAAGTTAGGGGAGTTGGTTTTGATATTTACGTTGAATCTAACCATGTTGTGGTCATAAGTGCTTAGATGTTCTCCAGCACGGGAATTAGTTACGAAGAACTCTTGGAATGCAAGAACTAAATCAAGTCTAATAGCTCCTCTCGTCAACTTGGTGACGGTTTGGTAGAGGAAATTTTCTTCGACAAAACTGATAAGTTTAGTATGATAGAGTCTTCATCCAGTAAGCTCGGCGTAAACTCCTATACATGACAGTCTACATCTGCTGGCTGACTAGGACGTCAATAAACGATGTTTATGTAAAGTTTGGAAGATTCTGTGCTAATCTGAACACACAAGTGTTCAACAGCGGCAGATGCTGTAGTCTGAATTTCGATGGGGTTTAGGTGAGATTCTACATAAAGTGCAGTTCCGCCTCCTCGACCGTCTCTGCCCCATACAAACAATTTGTAGTCTGACAGATTGTACTCGCTAATCGAATCGTTCTTTTTCGTGTTAAGAAATGTTTCTGTTAAACCAATGTTATCAACGTGTTCACAATTTACCAAACAATGCAATTCAGCTATTTTATTTCGGATGGATCTTATATTTACGTACAGTCAATTTAATTTTTTCGAGTGATTTTTGTACGTGACTTGCGGCATGATTTGGTGACCAGCTATTTTAAGACCGAGGTTGACGAGCCCCCAAGACCCGCGTACCTGACGGCACTGTCTGGTGGGGGATGGGGGGGGGGGTTGTAGGATTCAGTCAGACATCCCTTGTGTGATATGTAATATAACCTCAGGCGCCCGTTTGGTGTGGTCAGCACACCGACCTTTTCCTGGTCTCAACCAAAACTTTTCCCCTGCAGTTGTAAGGTAATTTGATCTTTGATTCGCATTGCTAAGATTTCAGCCTCTTTATTGTTGAAGTGAATGCCAACTTTGCTGTATAGTTCTGTCTTTTATGAATTCGAAACATGGATCTAAAAAACCGATGTTAACATCCATACACAAGCGTTTCAGTCTCTCATTTACACCTAGCACCAACTATAACAATATTATCCGATCTATCTCGGAGGGTGCCAATCAGCTCGTCGTATTCCTCTATAATAACTTCTGAATTTGAATTCTAATGCTAAACGTCGTTGCTCCCAACTTTCACCACTAAACATG
>JAYMFT010178667.1:0-12094 GCA_038088735.1 Panulirus argus
AAAAAAAAAAAAAAAAAAAAAAAAAAAAAAAAAAAAAAAAAAAAAAAAAAAAAAAAAAAAAAACTAAAGTTGTATATTTTACGTTGGTGTATCATCAGACCACAAGATATTGTCATTACTGTACTGTAAATCATACATCAGAATAAATCACCCAGATTTAACGGACAATTGGCATTAATGGATTAGCATTTCTCCTTATCTGACCATTAAATCGAGGTTATACTGCATACACACGTACAAATTCATACTTGCTCACCTTCATCCATTTCCAACATCAACCAGCATCACAGGAAACAGCATGAATGTATGAATGAAAGGAAAAAAGAATAAATATACATTCTTTCTCTTCCTCCACACCCAATCACTGCCTCCTGCGCTAGCAAGGTAGCGCCAGGATACTGACGACAAAAGGCCATATAAGAGAGATAAGCATATATATAAAAATCTTGGTGTAAATGCCATGAATAAAGCATGAGGTCAAATCTTTTTTACTCACATAAGTTACTGAGGCACATCAATAAGGGAAGATTACCATATTACCACAAAAGACATTCAGGGACAGCTTCTATGGTAAGTGAGTATCTATATGTCATCAGATATCATTACTGTATTACTTATTTTTGGTCACTGAACCAAAAAGTGTGTACTCATTTAGATGATGCTATTCAAAATTTTCTTTTTTGTACAAACACACACTGACTAAACTTTTCAGATTTACCAATAGTAAAAGCACTACTGCATTATGACTTTTTGGCTAAGCTATGACGACATAAATACAATGAGCTCGAGAAAGCTTTACAAAATAACCTACCCAGCTTTTTGCCCTTTGTGTCCATCTTCCTTTGAGTTTTGCATCCTTTACCTCCTTCAGCAGCAGAATTAACAGCATGATGTTAGTGAATGGAGAGATATACCAAAATGATAACGGTGAAGCACTTACACACCTCTGCCCACAGTCATCCTTCACTACACACTCAAAAATTATGTATACATTTTCATCTCTAATGGGAGTTCAGCATGTCCTGGTAAAATCTAATTAATATCCACAAGTTTCATGCATAGTAGAAAAAAAAATCTGGTCTAGAATCTATATGAATGCTGTGTAGTCAGTAGAAATAAATTATTTCAATACATCTTAAGCAACGTGAAAAATCATTCCTGATATTCAAAACTGCTTACAAAATAAAGATTAATAGTCTTAAAATTTAGGGTATCTACCAAGAAATATAATATTCACCTACACTTTACGGAATAAAAACTACATTACCAAAATGAAGGGGCAGACAAAACATCAATTATTTCTAAAGCACAAATCATCTTTCACCTATGTGATACAAGATAACTGTTTATGTAAGGTCCTACATAAGTATTTCTTCAAAATGTCATGCTCATAACATGTTCTCACATCAATCAAGATATTTTCAGTCCATCTAAGAAAAACTACATATCTATCACGTATACTGTGTTAACACATTGCATGTCAGTATAATTTTACTGTATACATATACTACTCCCCTTAAGCATGCAATTCTCACTACAGTGTCAGTTGTAAGAATTCAAATTATGTAAAAACTTAGTTAAATATGATCTTAAACAAAGACGGAATCACATCAGTGAAAAACCTATATTAGCATATCAATATCAGTTAGTTAACTCAATATGCTCACAACTCTTAGTTTACAGTTTAAATATGAATGTCAAGATAACTAACTGTGCTGATTATTATGGCTTAATTACGTTCCTTTGGCCTCATAAACTTTAGCACATGCCTTGTTTACTTCTGCATACTGATGAAAATGTCACTGTTAGCCGAATATTTTGAGAAATGGTGTGATTTGGAGAATCTTAATGTATCTTACAACAATACATGACTTAAAAGTGGGAAGGGCTATAGAAATGAAGGAAGAATGTGGAGCCTAATAATGTAAAACAGAAAAATAACTATGAAAATCTATCTTATCATTTCCAAAAACCTGAAATTTTGTTTATTTTCAATGTCATATTACAAATGCATCAATGTTATCATCACATGCTTTCATCCCCTGGGAGCAATCATAGAAATATGAGTGCATCTAAAGGAACTTTTTTGACTGTCCTCACCTGAAAGTTCATATATTCATTTTTTTGACTGTCCTCACCTGAAAGTTCATATATTCATTCTTTTAACATATCCCTAAGAGACATTATGGTTGTCTAACATTAATTAAACACAATGATATCCCCAAACTTGAATATTCTGAGGAAAAGTTGTTGATTTGCCAAACTCACAAAAAAATCTAAAAATAGGTTCATGAACATTCTAAACATTAGAAAAAAATCATTTACAGGCTACATCAAATAGATAAAAGCATATGACAATAACAATGAAGTGTTTGTAATAAAAAAATGAAATTAAAGTAAATCTTGGTGCCTACAGGAACATGACATTCATTTTCAGAGGTTTGGGTATTCTTATTTGTCTTTATTCTATACCTAGCCCCACGTTTCCTCACGGTCAAAGCCCTGTTCACTTTCATGTTACTGTATTCATTGCTGTACAATATGAAAAATACTCCAAAATTCAACCCCTGTCTCAAAATACTTTACAAAGTGTTAATTATTATTTTTTCATAACCTCATCAATATATGCAAGCTCATGAAGTCATGCTGCTGTAACGCTCTTTTACTGAGCATTAACTTATATCTTAATCCTTGGCACAACATTATGAATCTACTTACCAATCTTTGTTTCAGCCTGCTGTTGTTCCTGCTGATACTTCTTTCTTGAGCGTGAGTCTTCTCTCTGTTGTCGCCGAAACTGATCCTTTGAGGACATTTCAGTGTTATCCAGGTACTCCTCAGCAAACACATACTTCCGATATTCTGGGTCTAGACCAAAGTCTTTCAGTTTGGGTGTTTTGTCATCATCTTGACCTTTTTTGAATAACACCTGTATATATATGTAAGGATGAGACACCAACACAAAACTGTATGTGTAATAATTACAACCTGTTGTGCAAGAAGGTAAGACACCTGGGTATGAGTGTGACATTTGACCTTAAAATAGAACACATCAGATAAATCAGAGTAGTCATGTAGGGGATTACTAAAACCTGACATTCTTTCCCCCATTACCAAGAGTTAAGTTGTAATGATATATCATGTATAGAAGGGAAGACAACCAGCCTTTTAATTCTATACCATCTCCCAACCTGGCAATGAGTTACCTTCATGATGGTGTAGACGAAGAAGACGACAATCCCTACGGTGTAAAGAGGCATGATGATGCCCATGGCCCCAGATCCCTTACCTTGGGGTGGAGGCACAATGCCACCAGGACCACCCATTGGAGGTCGTACCCCAGGTAGTGGACCACGCTGCAAGGAAGAATAGGAGTAACTAATCCACAACAAAACGTTCTGCTAACCACTGGATGCAGTTACTCAAACTTGTGGGATGAAGCTATACATTCGTTGCTGGGAAGGGGAGGAAGAGGTGAGGAAGTCATGAACACAAAGATAAATTTGACCTTAGAATAAAACAAAATGTTAAATAAACCAACTACCAGGAGACCTCAACTTATGAGGGGGGGATATAATCCTGGATAACAGTTGCATTATGAATCCATCATATGTTGAACCAAATTTTCCCCAATATCAATCTTAAGGATGGATTGCCATGCCAGTATATTGTACCTGAAAATTTAGTTTATCACCCTTCTACAGTAACACACTGTAAAGACGTAATTTAGACAATATCTAATTTAAACTTACTCAAAAGGGTACTGTACTTAAACATGGTGATGAGGACCTTAGGTGCTGTTGAACAGGGACAAAGTGGACTGGTGATTACTGGGAGGGAGAGGGAGAGGGTCATATATGTTTGTGCATAATGAAAAACCTTAAAATCTATCCAGAAACAACTGCCTACCCACCCTTCACTCCCACTTATACAAGCAACACAATTAAAACCATAACTCTCCTGCTACAGGCACTGACAACAAATCAAACTTTCATGTAAAACACTTCAGTTCATTTGTAGTTCAAGCATTACAGATACTGTTAACTATGCCTAACGTCTAGAAACTTGCCAACATAATATCAGTCTTAAAAACCTTTAAAGCACCCACTTACCCATCCTCCTACTGCCATCAAACATTTCTATTTTCAGTCTCCAAACTGTGAAAAACTTATGCACAATGGAATCAAACAAAGCATCCCACTCTAACACCACAAAAATGTCTTCAGACACAACCACAACTACACACTTACTCTGAAGAAGACACCAAGCACTTACTACTCAACTGCCCTGCAATATCTATCCACAGACATGCGGAAATAATCTAAAAAGAACAGCCGACCTCCTAACTCAGTATTGAACTCCAACCTACCAGATATACACCCATCAGAAACCACACTCCCTAGACAAATATGAGTCACACTCTTTCATCAACGCTCTGGACATCACCCATCACTACAAGCACCGTTTCATCATATCCCAAGACCATTCATGCCCATGGCGCAACTACCATAAAGAAAACACCAAGCACTTGCTACTAAACTGTCCTGCACTCTCTGCATATAAGAAAAACACAACACAACACAACAATGGATGACCTGTGGTCCCGACCGGTGAACGTGGCTGGCTTCCTGTGCTGCAGGATCCTCATAAACATAGAAGGGACTCCTGAGACAAGAATCGCCACCCCTTGCGTCAGTGAGTTGGCGCCAGGAAACAGAGGAAAAAAGGCCACATTCGCTCACACTCAGTCTCTAGCTGTCATGTGTAACACACCAAAACCAAAGCTCCCTCTCCACATCCAGGCCCAACAGACATTTCCATGGTTTACCCTAGACGTTTCACATGCCCTGGTTCAGTCCACTGACATTATGTCGACTCCATTATACCACATCATTCCAATTTACTCTATTCCGCGCATGCCTTTCACCCTCCTGCATGTTCAGGCCCCAATCGCTCAAAATCTTTTTCACTCTATCCTTCCACCTCTAATTTGGTCTTCCGCTTCTCCTTGTTCCCTCCACCTCTGACACAGATGTCCTCTTTGTCAACCTTTCCTTACTCATTCTCTAAAACCAATAACTGGTCAAATCAAGTAACAGGGAATAATATCTGTCATCTGTCTATTTCTGGTGAATCTTTCTCACATCTTTTCCATGCTTTTGAATCATCAATAAAGTACAAACAGCACAAGCCACCCACCCTTCTAAACGGTCAACTACCTCCAATGAAGTCCTTATGTTGCCGGACAACTGAACACATTAAGTGTTTACCAGCACATACTACAGGGCTTAGGAGTCGATGGGTAATAAGGTAGTGTCATGCCTGCTGGTCCAGCTGGTGATGGGCGGTGTGGCTGAACCTAGCCTGCTCCGACACGTCATGGCTCACGACACCTCCAGCTGCCGCTCCTTCTGCCATAGCTGAGCAGGTGGGTTCCTCAGCCGGACATTCCCCCTCGTTCTCCACGTACCAGGAGGGGTGCAGGGTATCCATCGGGGAGGCCGTGGGTTCCCCCGGGGCCCCCCACTTGGGGTCTCCGTCTTCGAGCTGTGAGGCAGCCTCTTCCAGTAGTCGCTGTTGTCGCTCCATCTGCCGCTTGATCCTGCGTCGGATGCGGTAGATTTTGGGCATCAAAACCTGCACCATGGCTCCTGATGGGCTTAACGAGAGTCGTCCTGACGTGTATGAATTAACGGGAGGAGGAGGAGGAGGTAGAATGCCACCGTTAGCGAAGTTTATTACTCTGTATTGCTCTGGAAACTCCGTAGCTTTGAACGACACCTCACATTCTCAGTTAAGGAAGCCTGCTCTCCTCTAACAACACAGGCAAAATCTGCACCTCGCAGTAACCTTTCCAAACACGACACAAAATGGGTTATCTCTCACATCACCCTCCTCATCTCACAGCCCATGATGGTCTAGCATCCCCATGAAAGTCAACACATCTTACCACTTCCCTGATAGATGCCCTCACAATTTGCTAGGGGCGACATAAGGGCTAGCAGAGGCCAAAGGGTCCCTTGCCTGGCCGATGCTCTCACGAACACTAAGGGTGATACATGGGCTGGCAGGAGCCATTGAGTGCCCGGCTGATGCTCTCACGATCGCTAAGGGGCAGAAGGAGCCAAGAGATCCGGAGCACAGGCCACCGTAAGGCGTGGCTGAGGTGAAGTTACTGTAGGAGCAGCAGCTGGACGCCACCAGCTCTCACTGCTCACATGTGTGGCTTCCCATCTTAAGCGCCATCACGATCCTCAGTGTGTATGATGACACACTTACATTGCTTGACCCATCAAGAACGACGGTTGTGAGACATGAGCACGCTGATACAACTTTTGATTGCGACGGTAAGGCCTTCAGTACGATAGGAAAGACCTTTCAAAACAGTGATATGACTTTGATGACCCATGCCATTAACGGTCAAGAGAAAGGCCATTCCATCATATCCAAGGGTCTTACCGTCGTGCTCAAGGAACCAAGGGATTACGAAGACCTACTTAAACGGTCAAGATTTAAACATATTTGTGTCGAATATATTTGTCTTTCTCCATCACAATCAAGACCATAAACACTTACAGAAAATATGCATCTTTGACTAAACGATAAATCAAGGTATTTGAAGATTCCTTATCACCAGCCAGTCTCCTGAATACATTCGGTTATTCCACCTCTTAGAGCCTTAAGGTCAAACCTGATTAAATGTGTGACCTTGGCTGTTAACCTCGACAGACCTGAGCCAACACTCAACCTCCCCTATTCCCGCGTTGTGGAGTTGCTCAGCCAGTTGCACCAGGAAATACACACATACACCAGCGGATACATCAAGGGGACACGAGGAGGAGGTGTGGGGAGACGAGAACCTACGAGAGTGAGGTCAGGTAAAGCTACTGCGGCGGGAAGAATAAGAGGCTAGAAACATATCCAGAGTGATGGGTACGATGGTGCGACATTGGTCTGGTCAAAGGTCAGGTTAAAAGTATAAGGGCTGATCATTTGCTCCAGATTGTTAAGAGTGAAGGATGAGGGGTTAAATCCCCCTTCTACTTTCAGCGAGGAAGGGTAGCAGTCACTCGCTGTGGTGAATTTTGAAAGGTATGTGAAAAGAAGGGATAGGCTTGAGGATAAGATGTCACATGACCCCGTGGCAGAAACTTAGAGAAAAGAAATATGCTATAAAGTTTGTTGAGTCAGAAGAGAAGGTGAAAAGAGAGAAATATTGATAGTCCGGTGACACTAACCTTAAGTTAGATAACCACAAAGTTTGGAAAGTCCAGACACGTGAGGGTTGGTAACAGACGAGTTGGTAATAGGGTAAACTCAGACTTCTCCTAAGAACACAAACCATGGATGTAAATTACACCTCTGAAACGACTTAGCGGAAACATCATGAAACAGCTGGGCCTTCAAGAGAAGCAGGATACTAACAGAGGTGTTCAACATATGAAATATTGGTAGAAAGACCGTTAATGTTGGTGAAATAGTTGGAGAAAAAATCTATTAGCAAAAGAGCCAGTACTGCCTGGGTCCCTCTCAATGGCAACAGAAACAGACGAGTTCCTGGAGATTCTTTGCACCCCATAAGCTGGGTACTGGAACTCATACGATTACTGGTCTTTTCCACGTTTGTATTCACATATTTGACATGAGACAGGTCAGGTGAAAAAAAAACCTAAAAACAAGATAAAGATAAATAAGAGAGGACAAGCTTACACCACAAGAGGAGGGTAGGGGGAGTCAGTCTAGTGAAACAGCTCAGTCTTTAGTGTGACAGGAAGCAAGATCAACAGTCCTGAAATGGAGGGTGCCAGCGCTGATGACGTAGTAAATGGGATGATTACGTCATCACTATCATAAAGACGTACCATCGCCTCTGGCCCAAAAGATTCTGTAAGCCTACACTCGGCTGAAGTGGCCGGACCACACCCTTCGTTAAAGGACTGACGCACCAATGACGCTAACCCCGCCTAAGAAAGACCCTCCATAACAAAGTAATTCATGATATGCGACCTTCAACAAACCCTCAATAAGTAAATCATGAAATACGCCCAGCGAATTAAATCTTTCTACCCTACTGGACTACATCAGCTGGAAGTGCCAATCAGCAAGAGGTATGGGACGCTAAAAGACCTGACCAGTGTGCTATGTATTTTCAGCTTTTGGTTAATTGTAATTCAGTAAATCGTAATTGTTATCAATGTGGCTCAGGATATCACTTTGACGTCCCGCAGTCATTACAGTGTAACCAATACTCCCCAAATATATATATATATATATATATATATATATATATATATATATATATATATATATATTCGCCATCATTTCCCGCGTTAACGAGGTACCGTTAAGAACAGACGACTGATCTAATAGAGAAAAATCCCCACTTGACCCCCTTCTCTGTTCCTTCTTTTGGAAAAGTAAAAACTGGAGGGGAGGATTTCCAGTCCCCCGCTCCCACCCCTTTTAGTCGCCTACGACACACGGAATACGTGGGCAGTATTCTTTCTTCCCTACCCTTATGGATATATATATATATATATATATATATATATATATATATATATATATATATTGCTTGCTTTCTTCCCTATAAACACTGACCATAACAACAAACCCTCACCGTTTTCTGTGTGTGGGCTTGTGGAGAGGGGGAGGAGGGGGGGGGGAATAATTGCGGCCGTGAGGGGTAACTGCGCTTTGGGGCTTCCTATGGTTCCCCTACCCTCCCCCCTCCCTTTCCTCACACCCCAGCCAAACAACTGTTCTCACTGGCCTCTGACCTCCACACAGCACTGCAGGTGCTTCAACATATAAACCAACGCAGTCGAGTATATAAACTAGGATAAAGAAAAAAATCAGTATTTTCTTTAACTGTGACGGTCAATAGACTTCCCTGAATGGGACTCGGTAAAAACATTTCTGTCCGGTTCCATGACCAACACCCTTCAGTACGATGGACTGATCTGCTCTTTCTCTCGTTCTCTCTCTCTCTCTCTACTGACAACACTATCTTCCCGCTAGATGGGTTGGTTCCATCTGCCATGGATTTAACACGGGAGCAAGCATAGGTGCTTACCCTCTCACCAGAAAGCAAGACATTAATTTAAAAAAAAATATATCTATTGCCAAGGGATCTTTAAGACCAAGCGATAGTGCCTCGTAATTCTATAACATAACTAAGTCTTCTATATTTCTATAGTCGTCTGGAACTTTAACGCAATTTAGTTACATACGTTAAAGAGTAAACTATTCTCTGGGGGTTTTTCAACGCGAATTATTCACAGATTATCTAACAGGTAACTGATCCGAGGTTACAAGGGGGGGTTTACAAAGCGGATTATTCACAGATTATCAAACAGGAAACTGATCCGAGGTTACATGTGTATTTCTATATCATTAGCTTTCAAACAGACATTGACAGTATATCAGCTTACAAAAACATATAAAGGAAAGCAGACATTAACCTCTTGCCTTATTTAGTATGACATAAATCCTACTGTGACATGAGAACGAATCCTAAATTTCACTTGGACTTTAAGACAAGAAATCCTATCACAATAGCGTGAAAGGTTAAAAATCTAAAGATAGATTATTAATCCCACTCACATAACTAACAACATAAACCAACCTATGTAAACAATATATGATGTCCGACCACATATCGAAGATTAATCCAACCACAAAAGCATCCAGATAAACCCAAACACACAATCATCCAGATAAACCCAACCACACAACAATCCAGATAAACCCAACCACACAACAATCCAGATAAACCCAAACACACAATCATCCAGATAAACCCAACCACACAACAATCCAGATAAACCAAACCACACAACCATCCAGATAAACCCAACCACACAACCATCCAGATAAACCAACCACACAACCATCCAGATATACCCAACCACACAACCATCCAGATAAACCCAACCACACAATCCAGATAAACCCAACCACACAACAATCCAGGTAAACACAACCACACAACCATCCAGAAAAACCCAACCACACAACCATCCAGATAAACCAACCACAAAACAATCCAGATAAACCCAACCACACAACCATCCAGATAAACCCAACCACACAACAATCCAGATAAACCCAACCACACAACCATCCAGATAAACCCAACCACACAACCATCCAGATAAACCCAACTACACAACCATCCAGATAAACCAACCACACAACCATCCATATAATCCAACCATCCAGATAAATCCAGCCACACAAACATCCATATAAACCAACCACACAACCACCCAGATAAACCCAGCCACATAACCGTCAAGATAAACCAAACCACACATCTATCCAGATAAACCATCCACACAATCCAGACGAGCCCAACCACTCAAACAATCAGATAAACCCAACAACATTTTCAGCTTAAGATAATTCACTCAAACCACATAACTAGGGAGATAAATTCGTCCACATAAACAATATATAAACTACAGTAACTCCGGAAGAACATAATAACATAACGAACAACACACATCGAAACATACAGACACCTTCGTCCCAACCGTATAACCAACAATATATAACTAACTAAACGACCAGTAATATCATAATCCCAACCACTCACAAAACAATAAACCCAACTTACAAATTCTACAACAAACCGAAAACACAAACCAGATAACGAATCTTGTAAAATCCGACCAAATAGCCATAAAATCCTATGAGACAGGCCACTCGATGTATCGTAGTCTCAGCTAACCTTACGAAGCCACGTCGAAGAATACCTAAAAGTCCTTCCGCAGAAACCCTCTAAGGGATAATACCCGGGAGCCTCGGCGAGAGCCCGAGGGTGGACGGACGACGGGTCGACCGCATTGAAAACGGATTCGCAAAAAAGAAAACGGTTGAAATATGGAGGAGATTAGGTAGGCGGGAAAACATTGACGATTCAAATTCATAAATTTTACTTGGTGAAAAAGAAAAAAAAAAAAATTGTGAAGAATGGGAGGCAAAATAAACATAAATTTAAGTAAATCCGAGAGGATATATCTTTCTTTTGAATAGGATAATTAGTCAAAGTCGCTTTTAATTGGTGTTCAAGTGAAGCACATGTCCCGTTTTTCATTGTAATTGCTTGTTGGGAAGACAAGGCCAAACAAAGGGACAGATTCATTTCTTCTCTCTCTCTCTCTCTACACACACACACACACACACACACACACATATATATATATATATATATATATATATATATATATATTTATACTGGTATAGGCGTGCCGTTTTAACGACACTCACACACAAAACATGCTTGTGGATGCCAGCGTTACTGTAGACGGTGTGTTTCTCCAAGTGCTAAGAAAACCGAGATGAAGCGTCGTTTAAGCCGTGCACATAACACCATAGGTTCAGGTTGCCAGCGCTGGGCCCAGCCAGCGAGGTGTGTGTGTTTGTGTGTGTGTGTGTGTGTGTGTGTGTGCTGGTTGCCAGAAGAGCTGCTGGCGGTGGTTGGGGCTCGGGAGCCCCCGGTGTGGGTTGCGGTGGTCAAGGCTCTCTTGAACAGGATTCCTGTCCTGTCCTTCCACTTTCATCCCCAACTGATATATGTACGTATGTATATACATATATTTTTTTTTCTTTATTCCCAGATGAACTAGAGAATGCACCGAAAATGCTGAATATGTCTTTTTCTTGGAAGATGATACGAGGGAATGCACAGAAAATAATGCACGTTGTTTTTTTTTCTCCGTTAAACCAGAGAATGTTCAGAAAATTATTCAACTTTTGCTTCTCTCGAACCAGACGAACAACTGAATATTGAGAAAGTGTTTATGTATTTTATCGATAACAAACCACAAAGCCAATGTCACTGGATAACTTTAGATATGATTAATTAAGTTTAGGACGATGAGTGTCGTTGGGATTAGATGAACAAAAAGGTTTGTGCAGTTATATCTTATATGAACCTACCCAAAGTTTGGTTCGGTTCAATTTTATACATGATCATATTGTTAAATTCTCCTGGTTATATGATTCTACACAGTTCGGATATATATATATATATATATATATATATATATATATATATATATATATATATATATATATATATATATAT
>JAYMFT010178678.1:0-12094 GCA_038088735.1 Panulirus argus
CTCATCTATCAAGGGAATAAAACGTATTATATTCACGCTTAACAAATGATACCTATCTATCGACCGGCAGAGAGTATGTTAGCAACAAATCTGGCTGCTTTTGAGCTTCAATTGCATATAGCAGACAGCAAAAGCTGCAACACATTTTATGATGCACATATCTACTCACCGCAGAAACGTACTCTGATATCTTGAACAACGCGTTCCATGTCGCACCTTGTTATATTACAGGAAAACAAAGCACTGACCACAACCCGTGTCCAGACTTGGTGGGCGCCAACCAGTTGGACGAACTGCCATGTCAGCAAAAGTATATATAATCTCGCGATTAACGCAAAAGCAAATATCGGTAGAGTCTCACAAAGTACCTCCCTCTGTGGTCGGGCTGTGGAGGGAAGTTTCAGAATAAGAAGCAAATGACGACCGGTTCCACTGGTCATGAGAACAGCGGAGTCTTTCATCCAATCCTTCACGATGATCTATACTTTGTTTACGTAACAGACGAATTTCAGAGAAATTACATTTCGTGTACAGAAAAATACCATTACGTTCATCTGCAAAATCCCTCACAAAATTTGCTCATCACGAAACTCATTTACTGATGAACCATCTCTACCCCCACCGACAATCAAGGCGCAAAAGACGCTTCAGCTGTTGGAAAGTTGGTGATACTGGATAAACAATATCTATTTTATCATCCCAGTAACTCAAGATTATCACGGGTTAAGCTTTAAGATAAACTTAGGTAACAGAGGAGCTCTACGCTTCATAAGCATCGGAAAGGCGGAGTATCTTCTTCCCTTGCTTTATTTTCACGGTGGAAAAGAGAGTGAGGGAAAGGACAGACAAACAGAGAGAGAGAGAGAGAGAGAGAGAGAGAGAGAGAGAGAGAGAGAGAGAACTAAAGCGGAACAGAAGAAGGAGGAAGAATAACAGAGGGATAAATCAAAATATAAGGTGCACATGATAGGCAATGGTTATTTGTCCGATCCCGGACAACTCCTTACTTCAGCTATATTGCTATATTGCTCGTACTTTTGTGGAGTTACTGAAGCTGATTTTCTTTTATGATGGCCGACATGGCACAGTGAATTGCATACCCCAGTAATATTCATCTTGTAATCGGATATATTTAAACAGATTTACCCTAGTCCATGCCAGGTACGCATTTACCGAGCAGCCCTGAGGGGAGGATGAGCAACTGGAGTAGTTGTGAGCTAACTGCCTTGTCCAGGATACGATCCCCGGCCTGTGTGATTCGGAGTTATTGATGCTAACCACTAAGCCATCACATGACTATCATATGGAAGTGTTGGAATTATATGAAATAAACATGTACAAATACTTCACAGGTATACAAATACTACACAGGTGTACAAATACTACTCAGGTGTAGAAATACAACACCACATCACGCAATATGACCACAGACTGATACACAACAGAGCGCCTGGTCCCCGCAGAAAACCACGACACCGTCTTACTGCGTGTAAGACATGAATCTAACGAGCAAACCTCCCATACATAAGCGCCCACACTCCACAAAATTCCAACCATTACCGGGTACCACATACGACACATACTAATCATTCCCTCTCCACACCACAAATATCAACACAGACCCATAAGCAAACTGTACACGTACCGGTATCAGATTTGGACAAAGAAAGAGTCCCTTAATGATTTCCTCAAATATCTAATCAGCTCCACTCCAGAGTACGCTTCACGTGCCTGATCGCTCACCTTCTCGAAGATGAATCATCTAGGATGCAAATTATATAAAACAGAATATTCAGAACAATTACCGCTTCCCTGAAAACCAACCACAAACATTCAGCACTCGAATAATGAAACGCAGAAGCTCTTAAATATAGCCTCACCTCAATGTGCCTACCACTCGTTCTTTGCAACAGCAAACTAGACCACTCCTAAGCGCCGCTTCATGGTCAAACCACCGACCCCAACGTAATAATGGAATTCTTACTTTTGCTCTACACTTCAGTAACCTACGCCTTCAGACCCCATCACTCCCCAAATAACCATGACACTGACAAGAAATATTGTGCATCCATCACGATGACCCAATAAGCACTGAACAACCGCCCTCCCAACGCAGTCTGAACCTCCATCCGATCAGAATTACACTCACCTGAACCTACACTTTTCACTTTACACTTCCTCGTCTGCGCAGTGAACCTCAGCCACGTCTCCAACGATAAAAAAAAAACACCGATTCACTTATCACATGACCCCTCACGCCCATAAAAGAATTGGCCACGAACTCATTCCTCCTGTGCTTACCATACACAGACACACCCGCGCATCGCTATGCCTCTTGACCCATGGTTCAGGCCGGAGGACGTGGCCGTCCTTCTAATTTATGCGGGAGCCCCATGAAAGGTAAAAGGATTCCTGGGTAAGAGGGTAAGGTTGGATATATATATATATATATATATATATATATATATATATATATATATAGTCTACCATTGTGAGCCGAGCGTTTGAGTCCGAGACCACCTCGCAATAAGCCAGTATGCTATCCACTCGACTACTTGACAAAAGCTTTCCATTTCAGACTAACCAAATGATCCAATGAGATTCCCACGTCACATCACGCGATCTGGAAGAGTTAAGGAAAGCACGCACCCACACGAGTCGCAGAAAGCTCCAGATCAGTTCCTCACGCACTACGGGAATGTTTGTATCTCTTAACATGTACTGAAACACATGAAACGGATGGAAACAATTTACCACTGGGAGCTGGAAATTTGAACTCGGGTAGGCCAGTGTGCTATCCACTCGGCGCCTTGTAGTGAACTGTTTCCATCTGTTTCATGCGCTCCAGTACTGTAGAAGAGGACTCAATTTGGGTACAAGATCTGTGCTGTTATATCTCACTTTGCGTCTAAGTAGTGTATAACATACAAGTCGGACGTTGTTCCCACACACTGAATTCAGCTGTCGCGTTTTTCAGAATCTTATCAAAAACGTAAATATATAACAATAGCTATTAAATTGGTAATCAGAGTTAGTTGTAAGCTTATTGGTATGGAGGACCAAGTCTTATTGGCTGGTTATAACCATCAGCTGGGTTCACTCTGGTGCAAGAGACCTGCCAGCATAGACCCGAGGAGGAGGTTCAAGTTAGAGTACAGTTTTATGCGACCCAGTACTAATGTTATCTTCCCTTCTGCGCACGAAATGTCAAAAGTAACCACCACCATAGGCAGTGGCCCACAACACTGGCAGAATACCATAAAAAGGCGAACGTTCTATATTGTGGATCTTGTTAATCAAATCCAACCGAAAATGTTTCAGCTCGGATATAATTCTTTTGTGACAGACTTGTCAGAAGCAGCAGCAGTACACATATCAGTGGGGAGGGTATGTTAAAGTCTTCATTCAGGGGATCAAATCGACTTCTGGTGTATTTATCACTATATTGTCTGGTTTTCAGTAAGCAATAACTACTGTGGCACTCCACAAGCCTTTGGGATAATATCTCAAATATCTTACATTGATTTGCGAATGTTTATCATATGCTGCCAACCTTGCGGAGTCCCGGGTTTGTGACCACTTTTACTGATCAAAATTCAGGTGTAGAGCTGAGTTCCAACAAGTTTCAAGTTTATTTCTACAGATGATTTAAGAAAACTGAAGCGCATTTTATCACAGTCCAGGGCTCTCTCTGTATATCTCTAACAGAAGCACAGGAGGAGGATGGTCGAGTTTAGACTTGCAGGGAGTTCGGTCTTTTGTGTTTGCAAGAGTTGGACTTGGAGTAAACTGGAGCGACTTACTGCCTCTCCTTAACGGTGTTTAACCACTCTCTGATACTTACAGACCGTCCCCACAACTTTCTTCTCGGATCCTCATACCATTTTCTTCCACACGTTTATATCTTAGTCTTTTACATCAATTAACAAGTAATATTCTTTTTGTCATTGGTATACGCTTCTAGCAATCCCAAGTTCTTGTGACTTTACAGTGATATTCAAATCCTGGTTTAATCACACACACATTCTGCTGGGATGAGTAGTATCTAAGACATCTTATATAAGGATATGTTAGTCCTTCTGTTTGTTTGTTAGTATCCCTCGTCAGAGACGCTTCTCTTGATTCATGATCTAGGAGTGTGTGTGCAGACCCTGCAAGACACCCTGTATTCACAGCCACTGCTGCACTGTCTCTGACTATCCCCGTATAGGTGGTGGTAAAGATCATTTGGTGAACGGGAAAGCCTGCATGACCGTGAGGTCTGCAGCTTGCCAGACTAACACGCAGATCTGTGATTACAGGACATAGGGAGGGTCTTGATTAGTTGCCCCGGAAACTGCACATGGCTAAGTTGTCCAAACAGGTGATGATCATCAAGGGGTCTCTTACTCTGCTCCGAATTTGTTAGCAATCTCTTAGACACTTGCAGGATTTCTGTGTCAGTAGTTTACTGTATTTCTCCCTTGCTACCGAGGACAATAAGAGGCACAGGACAAACTGCATCACTGTTTCTGGTCCAAGGACAAGAAGAAATAACCCCTATTGTCTTGGAAGGATGTACGTGCTAAATGTTAATAAGCTGAATATTTCCTCTCATGCCCCTTCGCATATCTGTGATAATATTTACAATAAACTTTGATTCTAACAAGATTTGTCGGGATTTGTCAAAATCTGTCAATGAAAAATATCTTAGCCATTGTTTGTATGTGTATCACTGTTTAGGTACAATATCGCTGTATGTGAGGTTTCCGATATCCACATCAAATCTTCAGACAATTGCCGAGACAAGAGTGGGGCTTCTAGATCCTATTTTTCTTACGTATTGCATCTTGTATAATGGTGTTGGAAACCAAGATTAGAGGTAGGTCGATGTTTCATGGCATTTGTTCCAGATACTATTTCCTTGTACCACGAAGCTCTGATCCGTGAAGAGAATACGTTTTCTCTCCTTACTAGTGTCTGGCACACAGAGTCCACAAAGTGTGCAGGTTATGGCTGCTGGTATTGTTAGTAGTCAGAGCCTCGTCTATTAAGGCACACGAGGCAAAGCGGCCAGCTCGTCAAGTATGGGTTCCCTCAAGATTTTAGTTTTGTAAATTGTAAAACAGCAGGACGGTGGCTGCTGCTCTACTTGACAACGCTCCTTGATGAATTAAAAGAAAAACAGAGATGCTATTTTACCTACTAAGGTCAGTCTGGAGATGTGAATGATGCCTTGACAACACTCGCTTACCAAACAGAAGGATGTATCTTGGTTTCCTTCTCGTTTTGTCAGCCTGGCTGTTTGGTGTGGCCATACACCAAAGATCTGAAGTCACCACACGAAAGAGCAGATTACCTGAATCTAAACAGGAGAACGTATCATTATCGCCAGGCCAGTAACATGATTCATGTTGAGTCAGCTAACCCCTGTGCACTCTAGGACAGAGAGGTCACCTCAGGTTGCCAAAAACACTCCACCTCCTTTCCCGTGGTATAGCGACCAGTATGGCGCGCGTAAAGCCCTGTGACTCTTCTCACGTGTATTGTTTCCCCGAATTAGTATCCTTTAGTAATCAGAGCACATATTAGTGTGGTGGATGTTATGCTACAGCTCTTATAAACCATTCCTTGCAGATAATTGTTTGTGTAAGTTTTCGAAATATGAGCCCACCGATTACCCTCACACTACCCTTATCGAAAGACGGATATCTCTCTTGCGTCACCTCGAGGAGAAGGTAGATATTCTCCAGAAGTAGCAGCTTAAAGCTGAGGGGAACACAGCCTCACACCTCTCTAATCAAGGGGAGTCGTAAGGTAGACTGCGTATGTCACTTTAACGACAGGGTCAGTACGATGTAATATCATAACTCACAATTCGTTAGTCAGGCCGTCAGAACACTTTGTGTCACGGCGCTTATCGCAGAGCGATGGTTTAGTGTCTGTCTCCCCAGATGATGACATAAGGCTACCCAAGACTCAGCTATCCCAACCAAACATTAAAGCTTTTGACGTGTATATTGGTCTTATTGCGTTGCTTACATAACTGGTCAGGCATTTAAATTTCTTTTTTTTTCATAGATCTTAATGTTAGTCGTAGAATTAGAATGTCTCTGTAAGCATTTCAATTTCGACTTGTTTATTGTAGAATAGGAGGGAAGTCATAAACCAGGCCATAAACCATTCAAAATCGATTATTTTAATGTTTCTTAGGCACTACAAATATTCCTAACCGTCGTGACTCAATCGCTGCTTAGGTGGTCTAAGAGTCCGGATGCACTCTCCCTGCTCTCTAAGCTTACGCCCCTTGTACGCCTTTGCTGGAACAGAATTTGAATTTTTTACAGAGAGAACCTATTATTGACAGCCCCATTGAGGATTACGGTTGACATTTTTGGTGCGCTGTGGTCGGACTCGGATTGTCCCAGCGTTCTACAATATAGTGGTGCACTACTATTCCAGAAGGAAGAATTCCAGTGCTCAATGAATCCTGGTGCTGCTGTGAGAGGTATTAAGACAACATCCTACACAAGACAGTCAACAACTGTCTGAAACACGAAGCAGGTGTAGGGTTATTTACGCGTTACAGCCTCTACCAGCGAGGATGATGCCACCACTTCCTCACCTACTGAAGGGCAGCCACATCACGCCCCGACCGACTCTACCATGTCATAAACTGACGCGTCCCCATCGACACCATCCTGCTGCGCCGACGGTGGACCATCAACAAACGCTCTGGGAATGATAGGGTGAATCCTGCGCGCGATTCCAGCCGGCATCTCTGCGCGCGCAGATCAGCTGACATTCTCCACGTCTACACAACTGCAGTTCAAGGGACACGTCAACCTTAAGACTACTGGAATCAAGGAATCAACGCTAATGTACGGTTTTATGATGTTTGGATACTGTTTTCGAAAGCTGACGGGACATAACTAAAATCTGCATCTCTTAAGAGTGAGAGTGTTATAACAGTGGCTAACCCAGGCCTGGTAGCAGTCACCGTAATCCACAGGTTAGACCGTATGGACGATAGTATTGTCCCAGTTCAAGAGGAATATAAACGTTTGGCAGGGATATCCTACAAAAGCCATGAGTCTGGCGTGGGAGGGGGATAAGGTTCCTACAGGTGCCGATAAAATTACGGAGGCCAAGAGATGAATGATTATAAAGATGGGAATGCTCCACTGTTGGTGATACTTAGTGACTGTGTAGTAGATAACTATAACTGGAAGAGATTTGAATGTTATTGGAGGGAATATCTTAGACGTGCCATGAGGTAAGATGCACTGTTAATCATTATGGAGATGTCATTACTGAGAGACATTAATGAGCGCAATGACTATTACAATACGTCCATGATAGTCTAGATACTATCCTCACTAGGAAAGTCTCACTTAGATGTTGATGAAGGTCGGAGACTCTAGTTGAAATCTATGGTATAACTCTTCACTGGAGCTTTTGTTTTAGGGAGAGCCTAACTTGATGACAGGGAAAGGGTGAAAGATTATTATTTTCTTTATGTTGAAGGCTTCAGTCACGGATTAAGTCCACATCAAGGCCAGGCCTTAACTGAAATATAGAAAATTATGAAACGGAAAAAGAAAAGACAGGGGAAGGTATTTACGAATTTCTGAGAAAGTGAAAGACCTGTCTTTTGAAATGTGCAAGGTCATAGTTATTGGGAAAGACATGGGAAGGTAGAAAGCCCCAAAGCTTCAAAGTGTAGGGAAAGAAGCAGTTATCAAAACGGCCCACTCTTGAGTTGCCGATGGCCACACAATAATCATGTGACGCAGCAGCTTGCCGAGTATCGTGTGGTCTAGCTAGTGGTGGGGACACACAAGCAGCCAGCTCTCGGGAGCAGCGCTTGAGTTGAGCTGTTTTTTAAGAACATTAAAAAGGTCTTCATGACTCAATACCCAGCTTGACAGATGCTAAGGAAAAAAAAAATTAAGAAAAATGGAGTCCATGAATTGGATTGCCTTTACTTCTCCGTACCTATTCCGATCATGATTTATATATTTCCATCTCATTTGAGGTAATATATTTACATCTCATTAAATCATAAAAGGTGTCGTGTATTCTGTTGTTAAATGCTCCGAAAATATTTGCGTTATTAAACAGTGTTAAATGCTCCAAAAATATTTGCGTTATTAAACAGTTGAGCTGTTGAGCCTTTAAAGAGCACGTGTCGACCCTTAAGTGCGATGCGATTGCTTGGCCTTTGACCTAACTAGTAAGGGTCAGGTCAAGAGGCCAGGGTGTTCTGCCCTAAGGGGTCGTGACCACCGTGTCCCAACTGTCGTACTCATAGGATCGTACCGTCGGCTTCAAGGATCGTACCGTCGGCTTCAAGGGTCGTACTGTCGTCTTCAAGGATCGTACCGTCGGCTTTAAGGATCGTACCGTCGTCTTTATGGTTCGTACCGTATTCCTAAAAGATCGCACCATCGTCTTTAAGGATCGTTCCGTAGTCCTTAAGGTTCGTACCGTCGTCTCTAGGGATCGTACCGTCGTCTTTAGGGATCGTGCCGTCGTCTCTAAGGATCGTAGTGTCGTCTTTAAGGATCGTACCGTCGGCTTGAAGGTTCGTACCGTCGTCTCTAAGGATCGTACCGTCGTCTTTAGGGATCGTACCGTCGTGCTCAAGGGTCGTACCGTCGTCTCTAAGGATCGTTCTGTCGTCTTTAAGGATCGTACCGTCGGCTTCAAGGTTCGTACCGTCGTCGTGAAGGATCGTACCGTCCATCTGATGTGGTTACAAGATTGAGTGGGTCTCTGGAAAATTTTTAAATTGTTTAAACTTCCCACGACTCGTGTTTCTTTGAGTCCAGAAAAAGTATTCATTCATATAAAGACGTTTGAGAGAGAGAAAGAGGCGAATTACATTGACAGATTACATTCGGGCACCGAGTGAGTGAAATTATTCACAAATTACTACGATATCCGTGTCATCAGAAGAAACAGCTTAGGGATATTTCATTAGATGCATGAATATATAATTAAACTGAAAAAAAGACTGCCTTCACTGTTCATTAGAATTCAGCCAACGTAACTTTGTTCTAGTTTGGATGTATATATAACGTTTTGTTCAAAGCTGTGCATTGAACATGATCTGCAAAACGTTTTGATGAGGTGAAAGATGTGTATTTGACACATAGTATCCAGAGGAAGGAACAGAGAAGGGGGCCAAGTGAGGATTTTTCCTCTAAGGCTCATCCTCTGCTCCTGACGTTACCTCGCTAACGCGGGAAATGGCGAATTATGTATAAGAAAATATATATTAATATGTGTGTATGTGTGTGTGGGTTTACATTTCATTTTGGTTTGACCTCGTTGCATCTTTGACTCTCATGGGATTTGAAGTGACCTACCCTCCCCCCACACTCGAAAAGGAGACGAAAGAAAACGTGTTGAAGGTTGCATCCCTCCCAGATGAAACGGGGTCAGGAGGCGAGTGGGATGAAGCAGCGAAATGAGTTTAAAGTAATCCATTCCGATGGAAAACGAAAGAAAATGGGTTATGGTCGGAACCCATTTAGGTGAAATTGGGATCAGCACGATAAAGCCGTAGGACAGCCAAAGAAAATGGGGTTACCCATATAATGGTCAAAGAAAATGGGTTTCTGGGTGTAACTCCTATTAAAATAGGGTTAATAGGATTAACCAAAACACATTTTCTAGTATTCGTGTGAAAGTTAGATTGATAAATAGGGTCTTTTCGATCAACCCTAGACATATTTTCTTCCCTATTTGTGTTGGCGGTATTACTATGTGTTGCAAGTGTTGCCTGAGAATTTGTGTTGCTGTAGGTATGGCCAATTTTGTGTTGCGATCAGTACGACTGGTATTGTAGTGACGTGCTTTTGGACTGTAACTCCCTTGAGCACGACGGTACGACCCTTGAGCACGACGGTACGACCCTTGCGCACGACGGTACGACCCTTGAGCACGACGGTACGACCCTTGAGCATGATGGCATGGTCTTTGACAGGTCGTAAACCATAGCATCGTACCCAGGGATCGAACCGGTGCGCCCAGGAATGTAACTTATGACACACCATTTCCCATTTTCTATTACGAATGAAATCTCGTTTTCTGTAGCGATTACCTGACAGAGTCTTATTTAAAGCCCGCATTAAATATGTAACTGGTCGTATTTAACAAGCGAGCGAGAGACACTGGAAGCGTTTTGCTGTGGGTTTACGTAACAAAGGTATACTTTAGTCTACGTGACGCACGACGTATGCTCATGTGTAAACTAACACTGTTTATATACAAATTCTTTTTTTTTCTACCTTCATTGTACTATAAACATTACCGCCGTGTTTATACTGTTGATGTGAACATTGTGTTTACTTGGAATTAGTACCAGTAATAATAAATGATGATAAATGATTCGATGACGTAATAGGTACTTGAATTAATTACTTGTTTTGACCTTCCGCATTTTGAGAGAGAATATGAATTTCCGGTTGCCCACTCATGTCTGAAGCGGTCTCTGTAAAGATTTTATTCAGTTAAAATGATATATTCTTCAGAATATAATCCGAAAAGAATTATGTAATTCTGTGGGATTACGTTGAAATAGTTATGTCATCCTCATACGCATATATAATTAATCGCCTTATCCTCTCTCGTATTTTGTTTCAAGAATCGTATAATCCTCTTGGTTTATATTTAAAGAATAATGTAATCCTTTCTCGTATTATGTGTATATTTAAAGAATTATGTAACTATGTAATCCTAACACGTACTGTGAATATGTTTTTAAACAAGAGAAAATCAAACTGAAGCAGTTTTGTTCTTCGATTGTTAAAGGCGAACTTGTTTTTGCTTATGTCTTAGTAATATGTTGATATATATATCCATGTATCTGCCCTGACGATGTGATCATTGCACGAAAATGCACTTGGGAACTTATCGTGTTTCATTTTCCTGTGGTTTTATGCACACGCACACACATATATATAGGTAACTTTTTTTATGAGGAAATACTTTTGAGTTTCTTGTTAAACCTTTCTTCAGGCCCCAGTAACTTTCGGCAGCAATTTCAACTTTGGCTCACGTACGGTGCTTCTCTTCTAGTGGGTCTGTCTTTAGTCTGTAAATGTAGAAGTTGTGGTGTAAAGGCATTATGAATTATGCTTGTCGAATATATATATATTTTCCAATAAGCTGTGGTTAAGTGTTGGGTATACGCAGATATACTTTCAGTCGATATCTGTTTGTGGATAGATTTGTGAAGTGCTGAATAATATAATTCTATGGTGCAAATCTCTGGAGCGAATGAATGTAATAGCAACGATTTTCCGTAGAATTTGTGATGTGCCAGACATAAATTTGTTGTAATTTGTTGTGTGATATGGGATGTGCTAATTACATTTGTGGTGTACATTGAGCAGTGCCATTACCGGATGTACAAGAATAACATTTTTGTGTACTAAAGTCTGTCATCTGTTGCTTTTGACACAGACATCTATTCAGGGCGTGTTTTAAATCTGTAATCTGTTGCTTTGACACAGACGCCTCTTCAGAGCGTGTTTTAAAGTCTGTAATCTGTTGCTTTTGGCACAGACACCACCTCAGGGCTTGTGGGGGGGGGGGGACTCATGTACCAGCTGACTAAGAGATGAGGGAGTTGAGACAGACGTGGGGCAGCTTCAGTGACTGGGGGAACATTTTTCCTCATCTCGTGTTGTCAGATGTGTTTGTTGACGTGTGGTATGTGTACGTAAATGACGTTTGTTACGTGTGTGTGTGTGTGTGTGTGTGTGTGTATAAAATGTTCCCTGATGTCTCTGTCACACGATAGGGTAATTTGTAACGCTCACGGGTCGTGGAATTTGCTGGCAATAGTTTTATACACATTTGACTGAATTCAGTCCGGAGAGTTGCATGACATTTTCGCGTCAGTTTGCAAAAAAACTTTTGCTCTGATGGACGTCTGACCAGCAGAGGCAGAGGATGAGTGCTCGAGGAAAAAATAAAAACAGTTTTCAATGTATTTAGGATAGAAAATTTTAGATTAGGTTAGTTTAGGTTAGGTTAGGTTAGGTTAGGTTAGGTTAGGGTTAGGTTAGGTTAGGTTAGGTTAGGTTAGGTTAGGTTAGGT
>JAYMFT010178700.1:0-12094 GCA_038088735.1 Panulirus argus
TATATTCTACGGCATTCTTGAACGTCTAGTTCAATGTCTCGTCGAAACTACGAGGCTTTCAATACTAACATATTAGTTATTTTTTTCTTTTTCATTCCTTCTATCTCTCGTCGAGCATAAATCTTCAGCTTCTTTCTATTTCCTCTCTTAAGACTGCACAAGCCAGTTTCTTTTTCATTCATTCATTCACCCCTGATAGTTCATGTGCTTCATTTCTTCAGTTCTACAGATGGCTGTGTTAGAGAGAGAGAGAGAGAGAGAGAGAGAGAGAGAGAGAGAGAGAGAGAGAGAGAGAGAGAGAGAGGTGGTGGGGAACCGTGCAGCGGGCAGGAATCAGGGGTTGGGGCGTCGCCGTCATTTTGCCCAAGGTAAACACGGGGCCCCCTGCACCAGCCTCCCACGCCCGCAGGCCGTCCCTGTGTGTCCTACCACACCAAACCACACACACCACCCACCTACTTACTTACCTACCTCCTGTCCTATAAACAACCACGCTACTAACCCGCTCATCACGCGTAATGGTGAACTACTGTCAAAGGGTAAAGAAGAGGTCATGGGATGGGGGGAAACCCCTCTGCCCACATACTGTAAACACAGGCAGAGAAAAGGTCATGAGATGGGGACCCACAATTGTACGTAAAGTCTTTCTCCATAATGTACACACACACACACACACACACCGATGCAACAACCCAATGAAATACCGTCATGACAACCCTTACACCATAATCAACAAAAACAATATCAAACCGAAAAATACAGATATACATATAATATACTAACAGTGATCGTACAAATACACACACACTTATATCTACAGTGATCCCTCAGAGTCCCGTCATAAATTGGAAACCACAACACTAAATCATGAGACAGAGAGAAGCTGATGTTACTGCTCAGGCAATCTGCTCCGAGACTTAGACACTCGATACTCGTTCTTGGTGAAGAATTGTGAAGCACTATCAATTCGGGCGCTACACGTTTTCCGAAGCGAGACCCTGAACACGATTTTAATGTGAAAAGACACACACACACACACAAATCGTCTCACATTACCCTCACTAACCAGATGAGGAAGCTGAGCGGGTCTTCCAGGGAACTACCGGCCAACTAGACAATCGCTTACACATCTTAAAAACTCTCAAGAGTCCTTAAGACGTTTAAACTGAATAACTTCACACAAAATCGATCCATCTGCAAAAACCTATGGCAATAAGGCTACCGTGCGGGAGGATCATTCCTCAGCTGCCCCCATAAAGCAGCTGTTAAGTGATGCCTGCATGTGTAAAACCAGTTGGCACTGGCTGGACTGCATTGCAGGAACCTCACCATATCGACGATGGGGGATTCTTTTTCTTCTGTGAATAAAATCTTTGGAAGCTTAAATGAATTGGGAATGGAGGGCGGAGTGAGATTAATCAACACGTATTTCTTAACGTACACGAGTTGTGACTCAACTGCCCCCATAAAGTAGCTGTTGAAGTGATGCCCGAGTGTGTGAAACTAGTTGGAACTGGTGATATTGAACTTGAAGTACCTCACCCTATTGTGGATGGGGATCCCAATTTTCTGCTGATAATAAAATCTTTGGAAACTAAACTGAACTTGGAATAAATGGTGTATTAAGACGTCTACTTTTGTTTTTTTAATTTTTCAATAAACATGAGTTTTAAATCATGTAAATTTAGGTATCACCTCAGTGAAGAGCTTCATTCCTTAAGGAGGAGTACTTGCTCCTCTGCTGTATTATCATCCTAATGTCCTCCACATATGAGAGCATAAACTACAGCTTTGTGTTACCATATTCGAATAACGCGAGAAAGAGCACAGGAACTTTATACGTACAGGAAGAACCAGAGACACACCGTAACTGGACACCAATAACATCTAGTGTGACACCTTAAATTACTAGCTATTTCCTGGAAGTGAATTTCAACTACTCCCTTGCGAAATTTGAGACATAAATAATTGGTTAAACATCCAGGATAGAGAGAAAAAAAATCATTAAAAAAATGGATGAAATCAAAACCATCGAGGAATGACTACATCTGATGACCTCAACTTCCGCTGAGCACAGCAGAACTGCCGTTGCCTCCTCAAAGGTGTTAGGCTGGATTCTGCGAACCCTCACCGAGAAGTGAGGCAGCAATAATGATCATGACACAAAGAACTTGTACTTCCCAGAAAATATAAATACTGATGGGATTCTATTAACCACTCAAGAAGAGCGAAAACGTAGCTACAAAATGTACCCGCATCGTTTGGCAAAGATCACCACTGCTGGGAATGACTGGCCTGCGGTCGCACTCTGAATAGGAGACGCGTTATAGAGGGAAACATACGCAACTGCTCATACAGGACAAAGGTTTTGATGCATAATCCTGATATATAGAGGGAATACATATAGCTATGAAAAATGACGCTTAAGACATACTGGTCCAGCACACACCCACATAGAACTTCTGATCTGTTCTCCCTTAATGACGATCAGAAAACTAGATAATACAGTAAAAAAAAAAATAGCGATAAACAAACATTTACCGAGTGTTTTTATTTCACGTTAACCCCCCCCCCCCCCGACCACCTGAGAGATACACAAACGCCTCAGTCCCGGTTACGTACCTGGGAACGGTTGTAGAAGGGTCCTCCGTCTACGCCTACCGAGGCAGAAGGTATGGGAGGGTTTTGGGTCTGGCGGGTAACCAGGACTCTTACCGAAGACTGTGTACATACGAAAATGCATCAACACATACCTACATAATACCCCCAAAACCAGCCCTCCCTCTTTTAACAGTTCCTGTGACAGCGTTGAAATAATATTACTGTATACTCGCTATCTTGGGCTGCACGAAGCAGTAACAAACCCTCGCTGGCGTATTTGATGATTAGAAATCAATTAAGTGGCCGACTCGAGCTACCTCTGCCAGCCCCTCCACAACTCTACCCTCCTCCCGGAGCAAAAGCCGCCTCACTCGGGGCCTATTATACTGCTCGTCTAATGGTTGTGGACGGGGACACGGCTCATCGGCGACCGTTCCGGCCGATGGGGGGGGGGGCCAAACATCTACTCTAACCCCCCTACCACTCGAATCCCTGGAAACCACGCCCGCTGGAGCACTCGCTAACCTCGTCGGGTACCGACGTTCCGTGAAGTCCCGAGGACAAGCCAGCAGTACGCGTGGTGGTAAATAAGAGTCAATGGATCACCCTGAGCACTAAGTCCTCGAGCTGCCGTCACGTACTCAGAATCCGGACTGATCGAGAAGCGTACCACGGGGACAGGAACCACACGCCCCTTCCCAAACAGTCGGCTCTGCGTCACTCAGTCAATCGGAACGAGAGGGAGAGGGTCGCGTGCTCATGTAGCTCAAGGAGGAGGATGGAAACTCGACACCGAGGTACTGGGGTACAGTTCCTGTAAGGGAGGAAGAGCTGTGGTTTCGTTGCGTTACGCAACATGACGGCGAGAGGATGGATGTGAGCCGATCAGCCTTTCTTCGTCTGCTCCTAGCGCTACCTCGCAAGTGCGGGACGCGGCGATAAAAGCATGGGGGGGAGGAGGAAGGAGTAGTTCCTGCATGGCAGGGAAACACAAATTCAACCTCAAGTTAAACCATCTGGCGTCTGGAAAAGACCCACCAAGTTAAACCGTCCGGCGTCTGGGACAGACCCACAAAGTTAAAAATTAAACCTTCTGGCGTCCAGAAAAGACCCATATAGTTCAGCCGTCTGAAGTCTAGAACAAAACTCATCAAGCACCGTCTGCCATCTAGAACTTACACACAGAGTTAAACCGTCTGGCGTGTAGAACAGAGGAACTCATCAAGTTAAACCGTCTGGCGTCGAGAACAGAACTCTCAAAATTAAGCCGCAAGGCGTTTAGAACAGAACTCACCAAGTTAAACACCATCTGCCCAACTACAACAGACTTACCGGGTTTAAATTTGTATGGCTTGTAGAACAGAACTCGCTCGCCAAGTTAATGATGCAGGGATTGAAGAATGGACGGAAAGGGACGTGCTCAAGGAGAGACGAAAAGAAGAGCAGTAGTACTAATAAACATAGACCATCCCCAAAGGCAGGAGTTACCATAAAATATGCAAAAAAAAGTTTGGGTTTCGTTAAGAGTAATAAGGAAAAATCCACATTATCTCCATCTGCTAAAGAGGGGCAAAAAAAAAAAAAGACAATGGTTCTTCGCTGAAGTCTTCGTCAGGTGCGGTGGTTCTCACGCTGAAGATGAAGGGGAAGGTGGGGAACGGGAGGTCATTAAGACCTAAGGTCAATAACGAGAAAAAAATAATGGCAAACAATACTTAAAATGTCACGCAAAATAAGAATACTTATACTAAACCACACTTTCAAGAAATACCCACAGGGGTGGTCATTCCCTCTGGCACTCATTTCATCTCCTGCTGTGTGATTATCAAGGGTGGGTTCGTGGCTGGTTCCCATAGACGAATTCTTCTCCCGGAGGAACACACATCTGACCCTCTGCCGAAAAACGGCAGAGCCGACCACCGCCGCCGCCTCCTCCTCCTCCTCCTCCTCCTCCTCCAACACCACAACAGCCTGGCAGTGGCTCAAGGCTGCAACCCACTGCACCGTCACACCAGACAATCATCAAATTTTTACTTCCCTCATTTGCACACTGGCACGACGCCCCACGTCACCGCCGCCTCCGTCGTTAAGTTCTCCTCCATAATTTTCTTATTTATATTCTTCTAGTTCGAGGTGCACGAGAACTCGCGGCTACACTGTGGGGTCAGCTACAAGGGAGGGGCGCTGCTGCTGCTGCTGCACCACCGTCAGCAAGTGCAGGCGGAGCCTTGCAACGACGCGATGACGCACATAATGCCTCCCATTATGTCGATTTACTGTAAATGGAGACTTTTCACAAGGGGTATTTGTGATGCAGGTCTTTCAAGTCCTCAGAAAAGTGTATATGGTGCTCATTCCCTCACTGTCTACGTCTGTCTGTCTGTCTGTCTAATCACGCGAGTCTGTTTGTCTGTCTGTGTCCATGTGTGTGTATGTCCGTGCGTCTCTGTCTATGTTCCCACGCATGACAGTATGGGGACTCGAGGCTTTAACACACTTCAAACTAGACGATTCACTCGGGTAATCACACTCCAATTTATATGTACCAACAACCCATTGGGGTCTGTCTAAGACCCTTTGTGACATCTGTAGTCCCCTTGCGCTACAGCTCACAGGGCGGAGCACGGGAGGGGGGGCCACAATGAACATGCCGGGGTTACCGGCACAAATCAAATCCTCAATATCCTACTTCTCGTGTATCTTACGTCTGGCGTTCGAGGCTTAAGCCCACAGCCACAGTTCGGGCTGAGACTAGGCTGAATTGGCTGCTTGAGGCTTCCTGCTGGCTCACAGGCCTAGCCCGTCAATATATATATATATATATATATATATATATATATATATATATATATATATATTCTTGTCACAGATCCAGTCACGGTAAGAGATCCTTATGAAAGTCAGACCTTGAATGAAGCGCAAAATGGGAGCATGACTTAAAAAAAAAAAGAAAAGAAAAATATACACTTCTTCAAGGAGGTAGAAAACTAGCCTTTAAAAAATAAAAATATAAAAGGCTGAATAGGGAAGGTTACGTCACTCTACCAAGGAGCTCTACTTCCCCACCACCTGCTTGTAGTAACATTCCCCACCTTGAAAACCCGCCGGGTGTCTGTCTCTGCCTTCCTATTACTGTACCCACGTCCACACACACACAGACAAACACACACACACACACACACACACAATGCTCCTCAGCTAAAAATACTGCATGGCCTCCAGCAGAGAAAAAGTCCCGGTCTTTTTACCTCAAGTCCCTCATTCCGAAGGCTTCCTGCAAGCCCAAGGTTACGCCACTTCCAGCAGCAGGGAAACGTGGACTCCATCTTGAGGCGGGAAGTCCTTTAACGAGACTATACTCCTAAGTGATACACAGCCTCGCCTCGCGGTGCAACCTCATGCAGGCGGAGTCCGGTGACGCCAATAAAAGCTTCGGCAGACTTGAACAACTCAAATCAGGGGAAAAGCAAATCCAGCGACCCTTTACAGAACAGTCGTCGCTTCAACACACAAGCGTACTCTCCTGTGCGCTAAACACCACGATCCCGTCCAGACGACGACAGCAGCCTTAGGAACGGATGATGAGAAGAACCTTTTACCGTCTGCAGTGACGAGTTAAACGAAATAAGAAACAATTAAGATTTTTCTGCCGTGACCCTCTCTCTCTCTCTCTCTCTCTCTCTGCGTGTGTGCGTGTGTAAAACACGAGAAAACATGGTTTCAATCTGCATTCGAAAAATCTTTCCCTTGCTTTCCCAAAATGTACGGAAACCGCAGATGTGGACTGTGACGGACCCAGGCCCACTTGAACCATACCTCCAAAAACACTGAGGAAGAAGAGGAAGAACCGAATACAAACATCATGGCCCGAGAACTGCTCTAGGTTCCTAACCTACGAATCCCTTATCACATTTGGATCACGACGCACAGCTCAATACGTCTGGCTCAGAGATAAAGAAAAGAAAAAAATACAATATCCAGCTTCTTTATCAGAAAGGCGTCTATTTATGGCTGGACGCGGGCCACAAGGAGGGTCTGGTTGTCTCCCTTTAACAGAAGCATCTTAACTGTCCCTCCCCCCCCCCTACCCTCTGGTGGCGCAATCATCTTGATAAAGACGTCCACACACACAGACAGACCCCGGTCGGCAGACCGGCCACACCTTAAGAGACCCTCTCCACCTTCAATCGGGGGCAATCCATCTCGGTCAATGGGCACCGATAGAGACCAAGCCAAAAGAGGCACTGCAATGGGTCTGCAACCTTACTCTGTCTTTAAGGCAACCGAAGACAGAGAGAGAGAGAGAAAAAAAAAAAAGGCAATGATTCTCCTGAAACTGTGTGAATTGAATTGAATTGAATTGAATTGAATTGAATTGAATTTATTTAGTAGCTCAGTCTTTATAAAAAGTATGGAGCACAGCTCCTACAGACTTTGACAAGCGAATTCAACAGTATGATTAGTGTGTGTGTGTGTGTGTAGAGAGATAAATAGAGAGAGAGAGATAATGTACCCTCTTCACCAACCGTAAAATCAGCTCGAATCTCATTCACTGAAAAAAAAAAAAAGAAAAGAGGGTGCAGGGCAGGCAGCCCACTAACACCCCTTAACGTCCCTCCCCCTATACCATTCCTATGCCAAATGGAACGGCATCATCTATAAAGACCTACTTCCTCGTTACACCTCCATCGCTGTAGGGGGGGGTTGTTCTATAATGTCTATAATCTCCCGGCGAAAATCATCAGGTACGTCACCAGGCTGGAGAATCTATGAAGCCACAGCCCGTGACATCCACCCACGCTTCGGGCCCCGAGCACACTGCCATGTTCTCTTTCTTTTACACATGGATGAGCGATGCGGTCTCGGGGAAAATACTGCACCGATCGCCCCGTGTGTGTGTGTGTGTGTGTGACTCTCCGCACGTGTGGCGCGAAAGTGCGCGCGACGCAGCACCCGCGCGCACCTGCCTTTCACACACACACACACACACACACACCTGCGCCAACACACACACACACACACACACACAGAAGGGCTCAGTGAAGTCCCTGTGTGCAGCATCGACATCATCGTGATGCAGGTCGACTTCGCTGCGCAGTGAGCGTGGCGCCTCCTGGACTATTAGTGCCGGCGCCGTAACCTCTCCTCCTTCCCCCCCTTCTATCGTCTCACTGCCTGAACCCCGCCTGCCTGTCTCCCCTCCGCTTGTCTCCCCGCCGAGCCCCGTCTCCTCCCAGCCTCTCCTCCCCATCCGCCTGCCCGTCTCCCCTCTGCTTGTCCCTCTTCCTCCACCTGCCCGTCTCCCCTCTGCCTGTCTCCCCGCCTAGCACCGTCTCCTCCCTGCCTGTCTCCCCGATGGTTGGTTGTCCCCTTCTCCCCGCCTTCCCCCCCACTTCATGCACCACTTCCATCTCCCCGCCAGTTATATAAACTCCCCCAGTACCTAATGGCAGAGAGACGTAAAAATCATTTGTCACATTCTGACATACGAGTATGGCGCGGATTTAGACGTTGGGAGACGTTAAATCCAACCCACATCCGAGTGAGGAAAGCCATCACTCGCCCCCACTGCCTGCGGACACCGCCCCCGCAACCCTCCCCCATTCCTTGTTTGCTTGCTTGCTTGCTTGCGGCTCGGGAAAAGTTGGAGAAAACTATCTCTGCGAGGGTTAGGGGATCACACGGATGGGAGGTGATTGGTGGCGAGAGAGAGAGAGAGAGAGAGAAGTGGGGTTGTGGCGGAAGCCACGGAAAGAGGCCACAGTAGGAGCAGAGGTGACAAAACTCTGGCCACATGCAGCTGAGTTGCGTGGTGCGCCGCCGCCGTCTCCTCCATAGCCGATGCTGCTGCTGCTGCATGCACCGTCACACTCCCCTCCCCCCACCCCTCCACCACTGCATCTCTTGGCACCAAATCACCCAACCACTGGGGAGTGACGCGACGCTAATCAATGATAATACCCGATGGCTTATCAGAAAAAAAAAAATAAACTGCTAAACATTTTGAGGCACAGTGGGGATTTTAAGATACCCCGTGGAAAACTGTCTGTTTACCCGTCTTGGAAGTGGCTTGCACGGGAAGCGGGTATACCCGAGGTATCTGCTTCTGAACAGTGGGTGGATTTACGAGAGGAGGAAAACCCCCTTACGAGCTTTAACGAAGTCGTGTATACTTAACAGTCAGCATCTTTAGGAGGCTTTTCCCTATGGCCTTTGTACCACCACTCGATCTTAAAAGAGAGGATTTTCCCCACACGTGCTCGTAAACCCTTATTCTCATCAAGACGCTTTTCCCATGTGCTTGTTGATACCACTTGGAACACCCTACTCCGCTAATATGATGTGGGAAGTGATCTACCCCGTGTGTGTGTGTGTGTGTGTGTGTGTGTGTCATGAAGCTGCTGCTACAGGAGTGAGTGAGTGAGGGGGTGGGGAGGGCCTGAGGGAGAGGATGGCTGGAGGGAGGGTAGCCCAAAGCATCCCCCACACCATCGCCAGCGAGTGGGCGGAGCAGCGGCGCGTTGTCTCCCCGCAGGCCAGGCGGGAACCTCCGACGTAGGACGCCCCATCCACGCTTTCCACGACGACGAGACCACGACTCCGAGGCTGCCTGCCCGACTTTGCCACAGCAGCGTAAAAGGAAGAAAAAAAATAAAAGAAAATAAAAATAAAAGGTTTTATAATTAACATGAGTGATTTCTTTTCGGAGGCGGTGCGCTCTGTCCCAACCCCATCAAAGTAACGCGAGCAAAACAGATGATGATGGTATATCTACATATTTATAGATAAGATATAGCAGATATATAGAATCTATACGTTGACGTCAGACCAAAAGAGGCTGACAATGAAGGCCGATAATGAGAGGAAAATATTCAATCTATTCAACTCTAGTAATAATATCTGTGAATGAACACTTCCAGGGGCTCGTCTCTTACCGCGTACACCGTTCCAAGTGCCGTGTCCTTACAAGATCGTCTCATTAAGACTTTAAAAAAGCAGTCAGTCCAGAGTTCTGTGTACAAAATAACCTCTACGTCCAACAAGGGAAGAAAAATAGAAAAAAGGATTTAGTCTAACTCAAAAGTATTGACGTACCATACCGGCCAGACACTGATATCACCTAATCACCCTGAACTACCATTCTTACAACCATTTTACGATGTTAATTATCGTCATCACCCACGGCCCACATGTCGTAATTTTGGATATCCGCGGCATTTATCTCCCCGTAAACGTCGAGTGATATGCCATGATAGCCCCGCTCTGTGAATTAGGATCGCCGTCTTACTGATATAACTAAAAACAAAATTTATTCCTAATATGAACTCGTTTGTGACTCAGATTAGCGCGACCGTCTGCCCTGTCATCCTGACGTAAGTCAACTCGCCGACCAAAGCGGTGGTGACAGCAGCATCTGTACGGACGAGGAGCGGCAGCGACGTCATGACAGCCTTGACAGCTCGTCACAAAGCTCGGCGCCAGCTTGTCACACACCTGTGGCGATGCAACGGACCGTCTGACACAGCAGATTCACACAAATAAAAAAGTCACTCTACACTGCAGGAGAGTCGAAGGTTTCTTCCCCCCCCCCCCTCCCTCCTGACACAGAGGTCCTCGGCAGGCATATGACACATGGCGATCACTCGCATCGTCAGGCACGGGGAGAGCGAGTGTGCGAGCTGCGGCTTTTGGGTGGGGGGGGGAAGGCAATGAGGCCAATATCCGAGGGGAGGAGGAGGAGGGAGCAGCAAACACGGCGGCATTTTACATGAGCGTGACGGCAGCAAGTCACCATTACGTACCAAGACTGGTGGAACCGTGGACCGCTGAACCCCTTGACGGGACGTGAGCGCGACGGTACGACCCCTTTGAGCGCGACTGTATGACCCTTGAGTACGACTGCTGTACGACCCTAGAGCACGACACGACGACCCTAGAGCACGACACGACAACCCTTTGAGCACGACACGACAACCCTTTGAGCACGACACGACGACCCTTGAGCACGACACGACGACCCTTTGAGCACGACATGACGACCCATACGTGTGGGTCTACTCTCTGACCCTGTCGGGTCAGGCTGTGAGGCTTAGGCCCATCGAACGCAAGGGTCGTATAACATCACCATCACGAGGTGCCTCACTCCCTACCACTCGCTCCGGCGTGTTGGACTAAACCACCACCTTTCACGCATACTTCAAACTCCTGTCAATTTTATGCCATCATCCCCTCCCCCCAAAAAAGATACTCCTCACGGTGCACGTGTCCACATTAAAGCCGTGCCGGATGGTCAAAACAGAAATACATTCATATACAAGAGCGTCATCAATGCTTCGAGTGTAATCTCCGAGTCCAAACTCACCAGCACCTTTCCCCTCCAGGTCCAAATACCTTGTGCCCATAATGTACGATGAAGGGTGCTGTGGCCCTGGACTACGACGACGACGACGACGACGACGCCATCGTCAGGTCCCTGCGGAGGAGGAGGAGGAGGAGGCGCCTCCTCCTCTTCCTTCCTCCTCCTGCCTCTGAACGGAGCCATCCTGGCACCTCCCACCCAGGTCTATCACTACAATAAAGGGATAAAGTCCCGTGGCCACGTTTGGAACCGGCTTCACCAGCATTCTAAACCCCGTGTGACACAGTCCTCTCTCCCTGGACGACGCACTCTATAGATCTGATGACTGAATTCAACATTAAACAGAAACAATTCATTTATTATAAGACCTTTTATTTTCTCTCTCATTCTTACAGACTCCTTCCACCTATATCAAAACTTCCCTATCTTCAGTGCCAATGATCCATTAAGAATTAATACGATCTTTGGCAACGCCACAATACACAAAATACTACTAGGACCTCCTTCGGCGGGTTATATCCCACCAAACGAATCCAGTACCTCACCTGTAGCAGGCGTCGGCGAAGGCTGACAGCCACAGAGGCGTGCCGTGCCAAAGCATCAAATATTCCTGCAGGGCAAACACAGTAAACTTTTCTTTTTTTCTACCTGTGAAATTATTACGAATATATTTTACCGATGACCAAGCATCATAAACGTTTCTATTTTTGACGGTTCCTGCATTAACTAACAAACAGTGAGCAGGCGAAACAAAAACCTGTCGGCAGCTTAAATATAATTATACTTCACATTCAAGTCTGTCACTCGACATACACAATGCAGCTGGTCAAACATCATAAACATTTCCGCTGGTCAAACCGCCATAAATACGACTGATAACAAAACGCCGTAAACATTACCGCTTTGGAAGAGGGCCACATATAAATTCATGTGAATCAAGTATCATATACATTTCGTTGGGTCAAGCATCGCAAACTTTCAACAAGCAAAGGTCTATAAACATTACTTGAAATCAAACACCATAAACATTTTCACTGCTGAAGCACAATATATATATATATATATATATATATATATATACACAAAACCTGCCGGATCAACTAACGTAAATATTTCCGTTGGTGAAGTATTATA
>JAYMFT010178711.1:0-12093 GCA_038088735.1 Panulirus argus
AATTAGAAAGGAACTAGCTGACCTCTTGAAACACGAAGACGATTTCAGATAAGCTCAAGTAGAAACATTTTCCATCACAGTGAAATGTGTAAAGTAAAACATGTATATGGAGAAACTAATAAGATCAGCAGATTACATGATGTTGTAACTGCTAGACTTAGGCTAGGCTACAGGTACTACTGGCTCTATGGCCTATCTGGAGATGTTAAATCATGTAAATTGTAAAGTTTGTGATCAAAGATTTGGACACAAACTAGAACACTTTGTCTTAGAATGGGAAAAAATAGAGCAGTTTAGGGACAGATCTAAACAAACCCTCCAAGAAATGTCACAACAACTTATTGTTAATAACAAGATACCTGAAATATTGTTTGTATATATTTTTTGCGTCTATTCGGTAAAACTTACCACATGAAAATGTGTAACTATGTAATGTATATAATATCAACCCATTGGGGTCTGACTAAGATCCTTTGTGACCCCTGTAATCCTTTTGCGCTACCGCTCACAAGATGAGCATGGGGTGCACAATAAATTTGCCTGGGTTCCCGGCACAAATCAAATCAATCTTCTAGATACATCCAGAGATAAATAAAGTGACCACTGGCAACTCTCACGGACATCAAAACAAACAGACGATGACGAAGGTGGATCGGTCACCAACCCCGCTACCCTGGCTGCCTGCTCTCCTGCCTTCACAACAGTCTGGAGGTGGGTATCGCGGCTTTCTCTATTGTGTGAGTACATTCAGAAACACTCCCTTTGTTTTGTGTTATATGGGCTCTTCCAGATCGGTAATTTATATGTACGCATTGCAACTGTTTTCTTGCATTTCCAGAAAATCACTCTCGGGCAGATCTAGTCGATAGATGTAATTTCTTCTGCCCGGTCATCATTACTACCGCCTTCACTACCCTCCCGTGTTATTCTGCTTCTGTGGACGTCAGCGCACCCTCCCCAGCGGTGTCAGCACTCAACACAATACACAAGAATAGCCTCTACCGCCTAACCTGGAATTACGGAGGCTCTGAAACTGACATTTACCGAACTGCACCGCAGTCTTAACGTAATCGCTATATCGTGCTTAATTTCATTTATATAAAGAAGTTCAATATAAATACGTAGAAAAGACCACTTGCTAGATGTATATCTTTGACTGCCGTGTGTTCAAATATGGAGCAAGACTCACCGGGTGAGGAACACGAACTTGGTGCTGGTGGCCACGCGAGGAGCAGGGACAGAGTGGTGTCGCGTCTAACCTATGGGAGCTCCAGCCGGCTAGTGAAGAAGGCGGAGCGCGGGAGCCGTTGCTACCTCGCTACGCTACGCTAAACAACTCTCGTGGAAAAGTGATGGAGTGTGTGTTTAGAGTGGTTCCCGGGGAACCGGAGAAGTGCCTTCAGAGATATAGACATGAACCATAGGCCTTTGTTCATCGTGAAAGCTGTGTTCAGCCAGTCCGTCGGTCCACAGAGAGCCTAGGAATTGTAAATAGAGAGCGTCTGGCAAGAAGCTCTGCTTGTGCTGAGGTAGGCAGGTGCCGGCTAAGGCTGCCTTGGCGTAATGCATGGACCTCAGTCTTATTCAAACGTCAAGGACTGCGTATCGCGTCACTTTAAGATGACATCTGTCTGTGAGTATTCTCATTCTGTCCAGATATGTGTAGCAACCTCACTGTCGCCCCACAAGTGTCAGCTCCGTTCAGTTCAGTTTCATTACCTTATTCTTTGATAGAGGACCCGCGACACTTGCCAGATGCTTCTGGTATTATAGTACAGGGGTACTATAGAGGAATCGGGATCCTAGTGCTGTCACAAGTGTCACCTTAATGACAACGCCTTGACTGAGTAGCAGGTGACAGCATGTGACCTTACCTGACCTAATGATTCTCGAAAAATTTTTGGTGGCCTAACCTACAGCCGCACCAGCAGTACTAATCCCTCACACCCAAGCTTGATGTTCGGCGGTAGCAGATCAAAAGCTGCCGCTATAATTATAGATGACTTGACTATTTCCATGAGAGGCGCCGCTCATACAGACTTAACCACAATTCCAACAACACTCGCGACATTTGCCAGATGCTTCTGGTATTATTGTACAGGGGTACCTTGTGACAGCACTAGAATCCCGATTCCTCTATCAAGGAATAAAGTATTAAAACTGAATTCCAACAACTTGGAAAAGGTCAGAAACCCGCGACGTTTGGTTTCGACGTCTCTAATTCCCCCTGGGAGTAACTACCCCTCACAGACCTGACCTCACCGCCTCTTGAATACCCGGGTATCAACCGCACCAAACCAGTCAGGCAGTTGACTCACCACTAGAAAACAAGTGTACCACTCCTGTGCTTGAAGTCTTGCCGATGTTACTTCAGACTCAAGACACCCTTAGGGCGTCTCTTTCATCTGTAAATGTCCCAGCGTAACTACTGAGTTTCATATTCCCGACAGGTTTCATTGTGGTGCCTCATCCCCGACGTCCACCTTCGGCAGGACTCGCGTGGGACATCGCCTCCGCCCAACAGGAGCAGCAACAATAACAAGGGACCAACGTCCACGCCCGCGGCACTCCTGCGTCCCCAGCACCTCTTCAGGAGCCTCCTGCGTCCCCATTACAAACCGGCAGCCGCCGCACACTCCAGGAGCCGCGATACGGGCCACACCCACCTCCTCCTCCTACAGGAGCTCCACGTTGACTCGGCAGCCAGGCACTTCTCCCACGCGCTCCTGCTTCATCTGACGCCTACTACCACCAGCATCACAGCCCCTCTGCCAAGCCTGTCTCGTATCACTCGACCTACCTTACCTGACCTCTTCTTCACCATAATCCTGCACCTCCATTAGCCCATTGCCCTCTGTTACCTCACCTCGTATATTCCATCCAATAAAGCATTGTTATTTTTTAACGTTTCCCTGCCCTCTCTCAGTTATGCCACTCCGATAACCCTACCGGCACATGTTTCCAGAGTTCCTGGGATCTTCTGGAGCAAGAATGATCAAGAAAAGTTTTCATCAGTCTGCGCAAGATCCTGAACGCCCTCATTATAGAGAGCAGACGCCCGAACATCATAATCAAGAATGCAATCTAGAGTCTGCCCTCTCGACTGTCAGGCAGGTATGCTGCGCCTGATGATGTCCACACTGATGCCAGGCTAGGAGACGACAAGTGACCAAGCAAAAGCATTTCGGGACCCCAGCAATCGGGGCCTGTGATTGGTGTGACGTATCCTGATGTCACGAGTCTCCCCTCCCGTTCACCATCCTCGATCCTGGCCACGACCCAATGTCCCTCCCCCTCATGTTCCTCGGCCCCTTACGTTCCTCGGCCATGAATACAGTCCTATGTTCTCACGTTCCTCAGCCCTGGCCACTTTCCCATGTCTCCCTTACGATCCTAGGCCCTGGCCACGATCCTATGTTAACCTTACGTTCCTTGGCCCTGGCCACTTTCCTATGTCCCCCTCACGTTCATCGGCCCGGGCCACGATCCCATATTCCCATTTACGTTTCTCGGCTCTGGCCACCTTCCTATGTCCCCCATCACGTTCCTTGGTCCTGGCAATAATTCCATATTCCCCTCACGTTCCTCGGCCTTGGTCATCATCCCTTGTCCCTCTCACGTTCCTCTGCCCCGTCCACCGTCTCATGTCCATCCCCCCCGCCTCCCCAACAACGTCCCTCGGCCGTGGTCACTGCACAAACGCAGGCATTTCCCCTTCATTACGTCTTCCTCGTGAACGCTTCGAGTTCCGTGGACGGATGGAGGAGCGGGGAGGGGGGGTCTCGTCCGCCTGAGTGACGCAGGGATGTACGTATGATGCTGGCCAGCGGCTCCCCTACCGGGAACGGCGACCTTCCGGATGTGAATCAGGGTCCGCGCTGTAGGGCGATGGGGGAGGCATAGCCCCGCCACTGTCCGCCACGCTGTTATTAACAAAAGTAGCTCCGTCCTGTGTGGTGTGAGGGGAGCAGTATGGCAGTATGTGGTGTAAGGGGAGTCGTATGACCGCTTGTGGTGTGAGGGGAGCCGTATGGCCGCTTGTGGTGCGAGGGAAACAGTATGGCACTGCTCAACCTAAGCCTAGCCCCGAGGGGAGGATGAACACCTGGGTTGGTTGTAGGCCGACTGCCACGCCCAGGATTCTCTCCTTCAAGTTGGACAGCTGTGTAGCCCACAGCCTTTCATTGCCGTAATTCAGTTATCATCTTCGACCCTCTCATTCAGATCTTTGCGCCTCTTTAGGAGCGGTAACTGAATCCGGGTGGCATAATTCAGCTTCAGTCTAATATATATCGTGAACAGCTCACCAGGAATTTCTTATCCAAATACTGGAAAGCAGTATCAATATTTCCCAGTTTACGTATCTCGCAATTCTCCTCACGTGAAGCTCTGGCAACATATTTTTCACATATTCATATCTCTCACCGGACACGGTTCCTGTAGCATATTTCTCGCTAAGCAGCGTTCACAGTGAGGCCTGCTTTCGCTAAGCCCCATCCTCAGTGTCTCGCACTTACCTGCAATGAATTTCAACATCCGTTTATCAGACCAATTTTGGAGTTTGTCCAGGTTGCATTGTATGCTGATGCAATCGTTTTTATTCCTCATCTCTTTTCTGGCCTCGGGATTATCTCTAAAAATGTTTAGGCATGAATCTACACCTCCAGGCAAGTCAGTCACATAAACAAGAGTAGAAGTGGACACAAGATTGATAGTCTCGCGTCTTAACTTCCGCGTTAGTGACCTTCAGTCCAACGAATGAGTTTGCCCCTTATTCCTGCCTATAGCTCAGGTTTCTTAATCAGCCTCTGATGGGGGATAGTGTCAAAGGCTTTCTGGTGGTCTTGGAACGCACATTCTACTCATCCATATCTTTGGTCTAAGACCGAGCTCTGCCTGTCATAGAAATCTCACAGATTCCTGACGCAGGATCTCTTTCATAAGGTGTTGTATTTCACTTAGGAAGTTTCTCCTCTTTAGTTCATCATTCGTTTTCTGATTATCTCAGCTCATATATATTTCTTCGTCTTTTTCAAGAGCTCTTCCCTCCGAGTCCCGCAGCCTGATTAATTATTCCGTATGCTAAGGCCTGCTGCTGATAAACTTATGGATATCTGTGGGCAGTCTTTCGCCTGATCCAAAATGATCTTTTCTTTCCAAAACCTCTTCGCTCCTTCCTACTTACCATGCAGGACGTTGCTCTTTATCTCACAAATGCTCTCCAGCTACAGTGACGTTTGTACCTCGTCCACAATACATCCATAACTTCTCTTGCTTTTTTTGTGGAATTTCATGTTGATCTCTGTCTTTCTCCAGTTACTTCTCTCTCCTGACTGAGTAGTAGATTTCCCAAAAGTCTGGTCTGTACTTTCATTGTGTAAATTCTCTTCCCATCAACACTTTTAAAAGAACTTGATCAGTTCTATTGTATTTTCTCGACAATATATTCTCTTATGATCCTATGTTTCCTTTGAACCCTCTCTTGCGTTCTCCACCGTCACATAGTCAAAATCAAGCACCTGGGTTTTTCTTCTAAGGGCGCTTCATCCCTGATGTGTTCTACTTCGATGTTGTTTGGTGTAAAGACGAGGTCCAGCAGCGATGGTGTGTCGTCCCAACGAGACGACGTATGTTCTGTGAGGTGTGGTTACAGAATTCTCCTGTACACAATCGGGGAACTTGCGTCTCCATGTCTCATATGAGCACCTTTCTTCTTCCAGTCTACGTCCCTGTAGTTGAAGACCACCATCATCAGTGAATAACCATCTTCATTAAGGTAATGTCTCACTGCCACCCTCATCATCCTGTTTATTCCTCCACTTGTTATCAGCGTACATCCGCTCTGGGTCACTACCAATCCGTGGAGGGTAGGAGGCTAACAGTACCTTTGTGCACCTTCTCACCACCGTAACTTTGGGCACCATGTTCTGTTCGAAGGCGCCATATATATGTTCATACCCAGTGGAATTTAATGTCATCCCTCATCAAAAGGGGCCAATGCCCCTCCTCCTTTATTTTCGCTCTCCCTCCTTGTTATGTGTACCCTTCTGGCTAGATTAGGCTAGGCTTCAATTCCTATGTGATTTTATTCTCCACCACTCCAGTGCTATCGGAGCAGCTATCTCTAACAGGGTCGTGAATACTACTTCCTTTTCCAATCGCCACTAATCCGTCTAAGTTAGGACGCAGAACCTTCAGTCTACGGCACTTGCTACTGGTTGGTTCCGTCACATCCTGTGATGATCGTCTCTCCGGCCTGATCCGATTCCACTCATTTCTTTGCCTTCAGCCAGTTGTCTCTTGCCCTCTGCCTCTCCTTCTCTCACTTAGTCACCCATGACATACACTCCTTTCAACTCCACCCCATCCGGCAAGATTGTATGACTGTGTCAGGAGCTGTTGACAATGCATTTCCATACCAACCGTTACTAACGTCATCCTTAGTCGCTTTGTCTTAAAGACTCTTGCCAGTATGACCTCTCCTCTCCCTCCTCCCTCATCTCTTGACTTGCAAGTCGTCAGCTCCATCGCGTCTTGCAACTCTGCGACTCGCTCACGTTCACCTAGATTCTTCCCCAGATTCCTTCTTGTTTGGATGATGTTCTTTTGTCAGACAAATGCCTGCCACCCGCAGAACTTCCCTCCTTTGTTTCTGTGTGTTGACTCACCTTTCTGTTAATCTCCAGCGATCGTGATCAACGCTGTTTCTTGTCTTTTACCTAAAATCTGCTTCTTCGTCATTTCAAAGATATCTGGAGCTGCCTCTCCTCTCTCAAGTGTCTCGTCCGTCCTACCACATACCTCCACGAGCGTCCTGTCCCTTACTGTATATATAACACGGCCTCCTCAACAATCCTATCCAGTGCTCTGCTCAGCCTGTCTACGACGGAATCTTCGGTGTCTCTACATCTTGGTTTCCCTTCATTTTCCCTTTGTGTCAGAATCGTCTCTTTCAGCTTTTGGTCATCTGCTTTGCCTAAATGGCGCTCCCTCTTGTTGCGTGTGTGTGTGACAAATTCAAGCCCGTTTTTAGACAGAAAAGTAACAAAGCCCAAGACATATACCCAAGAAGCCTTCAGCAAGATAAAGGCTTCAAGACCTTGTGCTGTGCCCCACAGCAAGTGGTCTGCGGGAGCCTGCAGGTGAGGAGGCCTCGGACGAGTGAGTGAAGAAAGCACTCCACACCACGTACTTCCCGACCATCCCATTTTAGGCCTGGGATTCCCAGCCAAGGGTCTCGGGAGGTGTGAGTCAAGCACTCGACCACCACGGCGCCCCGTCCCAGAAACACTGAACACCGACAGAACACTAAGAAAACTTACTGGTAAAGATGCAACACCTGGCGAGTTCTTGGTTTCCATGTCATCATAACATGGGTGTTGTATGGGGTAGGGCTGTGGTAGCGTGGGGTTCCTGGTCGAGGGAGGTACCATCATGATCACAACCCCAGCCCCACTACACAACCCTGGTCGAGGGAGGAACTAACATCTCACAACCCCAGCCCCACTACACAACCTTGGTCGAGGGAGGTACCACCATCTCACACTCCCAGCCCCATTATATAACACTGATCGAGAGCGATACCACCATCTCACAACCCCAGCCTTATTATACAACCCTGGTCGAAGGAGGGCCCACCATTTCACAACCCAAGCCCCACTACACAACCATGGTCGAGAGTGGTACCATTATCACAACCCTAGTCCCACGACACAACCCAAGTTGAGGGAGGTACCACCATCTCACAACCCCAGCCCCATTATACAACCCTGGTCGAGGACGATACCACCATCTCACAACCCTAGCCTTATCATATAACCCTGGTCGAAGAGGGACCACCATTTCACAACCTCTGCCCCACTACACAACCTTGGTCGAGGGAGGTATCACCATCTCACAACCCCAGCCAACTAGTCAAATCTGGTCGAGGGAGGTATGACCATCTCACAACCCCAGCCCCACTACACAACCTTGGCCGAGGGGGGTACCATCATCACAACCCTGGTCGAGGGAGGTACCACCATCACAACCCTGGTCGAGGGAGGTAACACCGTCTCAAAACCCCAGCTTCACTACACAACCCTGAACCAAATCCAGAATGTCAAACGCTCACGTTTAACTTTATCCTTTCCTTTTTCGTATTGCAAGAGTCTCCAGGGAGTTTTCCAATACAGTAAATACAAGACTTGTGTCCTTGGTGATGACAAGGCTGGTGCCACTGCCCAGGACGACCTTGTGTGACTATCTCAGCCAACCCATCACGAGGTGTTGACAGAAGGCCCTAACCTCTGACATTATGGCCAGCGTAGCAATTCCCACTGTGGGTGCTGAAGCACCGCACCAAGAACCCTGCTTTGTTCTGAGCAGCTTATGTAATACCAACCCACTGGAGTTGTGGTCTCTGTAATCCTTTTGGTGCTGCCGCTCACCGGATGAGCATGGGGTGCACTATAAAGTTACCAGGAGAGATTAATTGATTCTGAAGTAGCATCATCGCTTTATGGTCCTGAGGAAAATTCGGTAAATTTCCGGTATTACTTGCTGCTCTGAGGGACCCACCGGCGTACCCTACCAACCGGTCTGTTGGGCAGCACAGCAGACGTGGCCGCTGTTTGGGTGGCAGCACAGCAGACGTGGCCACAGTCTGGGTGGCAGCAGAGGAGACGTGGCCACCGTCTGGGTGGCAGCAGAGCAGACGTGGCCACTGTCTGGGTGGCAGCACAGAAGACGTAGCCCCTGTCTGGGTAGCAGCAGCAGTAGATGATAAGTTATCATAAACAATATAAAGCTTTACAGTTACTAAACTGATTTCTGCCATCCTCAGTGACGAGTGAGAATAATCATGTGGAAATGTATAATTCCCTCCAGGTGGGAGATGGTTATCTGGGCCTCTGGTGTTCCAGTCAAGGAAACGATCTGCTCATTTTCCTGTGCGTCAAGACGAGAGTAAAGTCTGTACACCTGAGGGCAGTACAAGTAGACATTAATTTATTTCTAATCTACAAACCGTCTGTTGCTGCAGTCCTTGGCTCTATGTCTGCTGTTATGCAATAGTCCCTTCATAGTGTGTGTGCGTTTGCGTGTGTGTGTGTGTGTGTGTGTGTGTGTGTGTGTGTGTGTGTGTGTGTGCGTGTGTGTGTGTGTGCGTGTGTGTGTGTGTGAGTGTGTGTGTGTGTGAGTGTGTGTGTGTGTATTTTAATAAACATATACAGCGTAGTGCTGTTATCCTTTGGAAATGGTATGAAACTGATGATGGGTGAATAGCAGCCTTTACAGCATCATCAGCAAACAGCTCATTTCCGTACAACAAACTCACTACTTCCCTCCACGAGCCACTACCGCCTCCACAAATGCCAGGACTGAGAGTGAAGCTCTTGACCACTTGCTTTCTCAAACACTGGTTGGTTCAAATCCTTTCACATCTTTCTCGTACAGTGTAATCATCATACATCTAATATGCACGTGAAAACTAACGGCTGTTTCGAGGGTCAGGCGACCGACTCCCTGATCCAGGCGCGAGTCTGGAACGCGCTCCAGCGGCAGAGCTAGATTAATGGGAGGCTGGAAGCAGTACATCCAGACCACGTCACCTCTACATTAGCACCTGTGAATAATCGCACCCGAGCTGCTGATTCGCCCGGTTTAATGTGCATCGTTCTCGCAAAAGCTCGGGGCAAAGGCTGCGTTACTTCCCTTTTCACTCAGACTCTATGAAATGGTCGAAGATAGTGGGGGGAATAGGCAGTGTAAGGAGAAGGGATCATGCTACTTTAAGGCCTGGCGAATGTCTGATGCCCTTGGCTTTGAGACTTCATGTTAGCGTGTCTCCGTCTGCGGTCCCATTCCTCACGTGGGCTATTCAAAAGTTAGGAAGGTGTTCCCTCACCACACGCTGCCACTCCTCCTCCCGCAGGAGGTCCGCGAAGCGCCGGGCGTGCTCCAGTCCGCTCTCTTCGGGTGCTGGAATCCCCTAGGGGGTTTGTTACGTCACCATCTGTATGGTCGCTTTTTCTCCCCTAAAGTCTTCACGAGGTTCCTGCACTCCTTCCTCGTATTATTGACACAGTGGCAGAAACAGGCGATTTTGCCTTTGAGAAAAATCCCTCGTGTGGCTTCTCTTACTTTTCCTAGTTATAGAAACTGATACTCCAGGAGGGAAGGACATCCAGCCTTCCGTTCCCGCCCCTCTGAGTCGAGTGGGTCGTCGAAGTAACAGATGGTCCGTGTCAAAGAGAGACCCGATGCTTCCTGTGACAGGCAGGTGATACCTGGGTATTATAATCATGGGAGTAGACAAGAATTTCAAGCGACATTGATACAGATATCATAAATATATAATATGCCCATTTTTCCAAAGCTCTGTTTCCACACTACTGCCTCCAGTTCTTCTGGAATTACGAAAGATTCTCTTAACAATTGTGATTTATGAAACGTATTTTGTTCGTTTTTGGTATGGAAAGCAAATCCCTCCACAAGGTGACAAATTTGCATGCCAGATCTACGGCTGTTCGAGTCAGGCGAGTCCCTGATGCAGGGGCGAGCCTAGAACACACCGGCGGCAGAAGAGGATTAATGGGAGGCTGGAAGCAGTACATCCAGACCACGCCACCGCTACATTAGCAGCGGTGAAAAATCGCTCCCGAGCTGCTGACCCGCCCAGCTAATGTGCATCCTTCCTCCCACTTCCTCCTCCTCCTCCCTCCTCCTCCTCCTCGACCACTTCAGCAGGGCTGCATTTTCTCTTTAATGAAACATCTTGATGTTGTTTGCCTTGCAGCCCACAATATGACCCTTCCAGGCTTTTTCTTTTTTATGTTCGGGTCAGGGAGTGAGTTCCCCATTCGAGGTCAGGTCTGAGAAAAAAAGGAAAGAGACAAAGGCAAATAGTGAACAGAGAAACGATCTATGATGTTCTTTTAAAGTTTCCAAACATGACTTCCTTTTTGTACGTCGATCCAAAAAAATATCTTATGTCGTCAGGTTGTTCTTACCGGCTATTAGTATCCAAACCTCTCTCTTCTCTCTTTTCCTGGCTGTTATTTCTCTTGGTTCGACTCCAGCTGCTTCTGCTACTGATGCCCTCACATCCTTACTCATACTGTACAAGATCAAAAAGTCCCTAGCGCTGAAGTGTTCCCGACCCCCGTCGCTGTTCTTCGAGTACCTAGCCAAGTACCGTCCCCAATATGTCGTTAGCCTCTCACTATCCTTGGCTTTCCAGTGGCCTTGATAATTTACTGTCCTTGGCCCTCCAGTCTCCTTTTACTGTCCTTAACCGTGCACTTGTTCCTTAGCTCTGACCTTCCCTCGTGTCCTGACATCTGTGACTCTTCACTCTCGTGTACCATTCATGTTTTCCATGTCCTTTCATAACTCTCATTCCTTCATATTCATCTACAACTGTAAATTTGTTATATCAATCACTTTCCTTGACTTCTTAGAACTTATGTGATCGACAAGTGACCCTTTGAAATACCTAACAACTTCGTCTGTGATGACCCCCTGACCCAGAATTAAAAGCCTGGAGAGGGGGAAGGCAACCCAGTGGAAGGGCGCTTATGAGGACTCATATCCTGAAGAACTAAGTGAAGACGCTGATCAAAGAAGCAGCAGCTTGTAGGACGACGCATCATCGAGGCAACAGCTTGGACAAGCAGCATGGGAGGGTACTTAAACAGCCAGAAGCAGTAGACAGTAGGAGCGGCAGAACGTAAGAGCAGGTCCTTCCAGGAGTCCCAGCCTCGATGGAGAGCAAAGGATAACCTACAACAGTCTCTTAAAACTAATGGAAGAGTTGTGGTTTAGTAGGGTACTAGAGGCGGAGGAGCACCACAATGTGGCAAGAGAAGAATTTGTCCGAACAGCGGCAGCCTAGTGGAAGGGCAGGTCTGAGCAGCGAGGTGTGATGGAGCGAGTGCAAGAGAAATAAGTTATCGAGAAGGAGAAAAAGAAAAAAAAAAACACCAGCATTCCCGATGGGTATCAATCCACGAGCCTGGCAAGAGGGAAAGGGGCAATATTCTGGAAGATCTGCGGTCTGGTATGGGAGGAGGAGGAGGAGGAGGAGGAGGAGAGGAATGAGCCAGGAGAGAT
>JAYMFT010178722.1:0-12093 GCA_038088735.1 Panulirus argus
AGCCAGAACATCCAGGTTTCTTTCCTCAAACATACTACCTATCTCTCCTTTCTTTTCATCTTGGTTACATCCACACATTCAGACACCCGAATCTAAGCCTTCGAGGAGGATGAGCACTCTCCGCCTGACTCTTTCAATTTCCCCTTTTAGAAATTGAAATACAAGAAGGGGAGGGTTTCCAGTAGGCATGATCGTATGCAAATTTTTATTTTTTTCTTCTTTTGGTACAAGCTGCGGTAACACAGAATGACGCCACACACGGAGTTGCACTAATCTACTGTACAATTATCTTCGTTAAGATCCATAGCCAGGCCCCTGGAGGAAGCTCATTTCGGTTGACGAAACCTTCAGTTAACGAAGTATCATTAAACTCCATCACAAATAATCTGGGCGTTCTTACTTTCACGATGACCTAACAGAAAATCGTAACTCAATTCTCTCCGGAATCTCATTAACTGAGATTTCAGTCAAAAAAAATGCCACAGCTGAAGCCAATACTGAATTTATGGGAGTTGTTTGTAAAGGAGTTGAGTGTAACGTTATCTGATCCAGGTAAAAATTGCGAAAGCATTTCGAGTGTTACAAACAGCGAGGGATAATTAAGGAGTCTCTGGGTTTTACACATGAATTTCAAGGTGTATCCATGAGTAGGAGTTCTTGAATGAATGCAAAAGGTCATCCACTCTCGAGTTCGAAAGTACAGATCAGAATTCGCGAATCTAATTATCTACGAAACCCCGCAGTAACCCCATCTATCTAAGAAATGGAAAAATCTAAGTATAAAATTTCAAAAGGTCACCCAACTGAGGTACAACAAACTCAAAAAAAAAAATCTAAAAGTCAATTGTACTCGGACTGCCTGAGGATTCATCTTCATACCAGTAAGTCTGTCTACATAAGTCTTGCAGTTCAAGACTACATCAAACAAATACATTTAGCACATCTGACAATATATGTCCTAACCACAATTTCCAGTTACCCTATGAACTGAATATCGCTCATTATACGGAGCCAAGCTGACAGAATCGACAAGTACAAATGTCAGCAAAATAAGAACTTGAAATCCTGGCTACATGTGTATTCTAGAACACGAAATCTAGGAGTTCATTCCAGGGTAGGTATGGTAATCAGTCTTAACTAGGAATCCCGACGGTTCCTGTCAGAAATTCAAAACTTGGTCTAAAGCAGGATCTTAATATTCATCTGACGAAAACATTAATGCTGGTAAAGATCTGCCAGGCCTGGGCCTAGAATGGGCCCTTGTCTTTACACTACCTGTCTTTTACTTTCGTGGGGTTCTCTCTATACCACTATACATATTCTTTTTTTATGATGAAGGCTCCAGTCACGGACAAAAGTCCACATCAAGGCCGTGCCTTAATTGAAATAATGAGAGAATCATGAAGCGGAAAAAGAAAAGACAAGGGAAAGTATCGGTGACTTTTTGAGGACGTGAAAGACCTCTCTTTTGAAATGTGCAAAGTCATAGGTATTGGGAGAGACATGAGAAGGTAGCGAGTTCGAAAACTTCGACGGGTAGGGAAAGAAGCGGGTATCAAAATAGCCCATCCTTGAGTTGCCGATGGCCAAACAATAATCACGTGACGCAGCAGCTTGTCGAGTTATTCCGTGGGCTAGCAAGTGGTGGAGGCACATAAGAAACCAGCTCTCGGGAGCGAAAACCGAAGAAATACCTGTAGAAGAGGGAAAGTGTACAACCATTGCGGGGTAAGGCAAGGGGGTCAAGTTTGGAAAGTTAGCCTGGGACAGTTTTTAAGTCGGACCGCTTTCGACTCGACTTTGTCAAGAAATGTTACAGAGATAGAAGCACTCCAAAAGTGAGAGCAGTGCTCCATACAAGGATGAATCAATCCCTTGTATAAACGGAGCAACTGTTCAGAAGAGAAGTTTAAGTTTCGACATCTAAACAGGATACCCAGTTTCTTAGAGGCAGACTTACCTATTTCTGTAATGTGGAGTTCCAAGAAAGAGTGGATGTTACAGTAATATCAAGCATGTTTATCTAGTCAAAAGGTGGAATTACAGAACCGTCAAAGGAGATACGAGAGTTGTGAGGAGTTTTCGATAGAAGTATTAAACTTAATGAGATTTTGTCTACCCCACTGAGATATTCTGTCCAAGTCTGAGTTAACTGAGGAAGCTATGTCAAAACAGTATGCAGATCGAGTGAGAGAAGAGGGAGCAGAATTTAAGGATGTGGATGAATACAGTGTTGAGTCGTCAGCGTATGAGTGCATTGGATTATTTGTGGTGGAGAGGAAATCGTTGAAAAAAAGGAGAAAAGGTGTAGGGAACAGGACAGAACCTTGAGGGACACCGCTGTTGTTGGACTAAAGGGGGGAGGCTGGCTGATCCATCAACAACCACAGAGATAGATCGGCCGGAAAGGAAGCTAGATATCAAGGAGCAAAGTGATGGAGGGAAGCCAAAAGAGGGGAGCTTAGAGATGAGACCCCGATGCCATACCGTGTCAAAAGCCTTAGATATGTCAAGTGCAACTGCACATGACACCCCAAAATTAATGACAGGATTCACCATTCTGTTATGTCATTCCAGCAGCCCCGTCTAAGCGTAAATACTGGCACCTGAACAAAGCTGACTGGAATAACTTACGTAACTTCTTTTTTGACTTTCCTAAGGTAAAATACTGTCTCTCGTATGGTAATCCTTCTGTCTCCACCAAACGCATAGCAAGGGATATTCTAGCGGGAATGGAAGCATTTATCCTCTATTCCTCCATGATTACTACTTCAATCAATCCATGGTTCAACCGTTCCTGTTCTGAGGCCATTCATGCAAGAAATCAGGTATATTGGGCTTGGAAAAACTCCCCCTCCTCTGGCTCCCCATTCCGCTCTTATCACTGCCCGGAATCGCTGCAAGCACGTTATCCGTGAGAAGAAGCGTTCCTATATTCAGAGGAGGTGCGATAACCTCTCCTTGTCATCCTCTGATAGGCATTTCTGGTCTTTAGTTAAAGGCATCTCAAATAACTTTTGTCGCTCTACCTTCCCTTCACTTTTCCGCTCTGACGTTTTTATAGCTGTCTTTCCCGTTGACAAAGCAATTATCTTTGGTTCCAGTTTCTCCTCTAATTCCACCTTGGATGACTAACATTCTTTCAGCCCCCGATGCTCCTCTTGCTAATCCTATGCCTCTTCCAGTAATCTCTTTTCGGACTGTCCGAAAAGTGCATCTTTCTCTTGACACAAGCGAGGCTTATGGTCCTGATGGCATCCATCCCTGTATAATGAAAGACTCTGCCTCTGAACTTGCGCCTGTACTTGACAATCTGTTCCGTTTCTGCTTAAAAACCAAAACTTTTCCTTCTCCCTGGAAACATGCATTGATACATCTCATCTCGAAGACGGCTGACCGTACTGACCCCTTTAACTGTCGTCCTATTGCTCTGACATCTACCATATCCAAAGTCCTTGAATCCCTCCTCAACTTCTATATCCTGAAACACCTCGAAATTCACAGTCTTCTCTCTGATCACCAGTATGGCTTCCGTAAGGCGAGATTCACTAGTGATATTCTTTCCAATCTTACTAATGTCTGGTTATCCAGCCATTCGTCACTCTGGTACTGGAGCTGTTCTTCCTTACCATCTTTCCACAGGCTTCTGTCTTAGTTCTTAACACGCCGTTTGGTAGTCTCTGTCGGTGCATGATCAGTAAGATCTGATCGCTGTCGACGTCATCATACTGATTTATAAACCTAAAGGCTGTTATTAGGTCTCTCCTTATTGTTCTCTCTTCCATGGTGGGTAAATGTACGGTCTCCAGCCTCTTCTCCTCTGCAGATCAGCTCCCTTAGTTCACGAAACCTCTTAGTTCTCCTATGGACCATCTCAATAAGGTTTTTGTACTTCTTTTCAAGAAAGTACGGGGACCAGACCTGTACAGCGTATTCTATTGCACCACTGCCGTGCGTTGTGAATAGCTTGCCGATTTCCATTATCAATGCATTTATAAACGATTCTAATATCTGCCAAGAGACGGTCTAAATTCTTAGCAATTCCTCTAACGGGAACTGCTGTTGCGACAGGTTATTTACACTGTCTCTTCTCTTTCTGTAGCTTATCTTCAGCTAGATAGCATCTATTCTTAGGCTTCCTTTCACTGTGTCCCATCTTCATTATTTTACATTTATCCGAGTTGAATTTCAACAGTTTATCACACCATCTCCGATGTTTGTCTAGATTTCTTATAAGGCTGATAAAATCCTTATCATTCATTATTTCTCTCATGAGTGTGGCTTTCTTCACAAACATGTTCAACTACGAGTTCAGTTCTTCTGACAGGTAATTTACATACATAGGTCTAGAGTATCAGTACATTAACCCCAAAACTGAAGCGTGCGTTACGCCAATCGCAACCCTCACCCATTTTGAGACCGTCCACTAAAGATAACTGCCATCCAGTAAAGGGTTGTACTCCTAATCCCTGCTTGAAACATCTGCTTCTTTACCATCCCTTTGTGAGGTACATTGTCAAATGCTTTCCAACAGTCCAGAAACAAAGTCTAGCCATCAATCTTTCTTGTCTGAAATGTAGCTGACTCTGTCGCAGTTCCAAGAAATTTGTTAAACATAACAATCTTTCCCTGGATCCAACTTGTATCTTACGTAGTTCTCCTTTGCAAGCAGTTTATCCACTAACTTTATATCAATCTTCTCCAGTGTTTTACAGACCATACTCCTTATGGAGACTGATCCAACGTTCAATGCAACATCGCTATATCCTTTCGTAAAGACTGGAGCAAGATTTATTCTCTTTCGCCTCCCTGGCCTTACTCTCTATTCTAATGATGTACTAAACAATATCTCAGGCAGCTGTCGAGGGTATCTGCAAATTTCTTCAGTACATATCGAGAAATTTCATCAGGTCCGTGAGCTTTTAACTTTATTATTTAGCTACTCGATCATTTCTATATCAGCCTCAACAATTCTTCCCCTTGAATCATTTAGCCTCATCAGTTGCTCTCTGACCAACAGTTTACTCCTGATGACTTTATGAAGTATTCTGTTCTGAACTCCACCATCCCTATTTTGCAGTAATCTTTTCTGGCACTCTTGTATTTTTTAAAAGCTGGCTGGCTAATATAGCTCTTGTACAGTGGATCGCTGATGTCGGGAGGTGCCATATAATGGCAGCTAGCGATATCCCCTTGTTAACATATAGCATATGTTATGTTTATATAAACAGACACTGTTCATATACAATGAGACGTTGGTAATTCATCATGGGAGACAGATGTATAGTGGGTAACGTGGTTCACAATGGTGGTTACGTATAGAGGCCTATCTTTGTGCGCCGATAATGCTAGCATGAGATCAGCGGTGTCATGTGCTTATTACTGTCACACACTACATCGACTCTTATCATGTGACAGTACACCAAACGCCTCAAGTGCCACGTTAATACACATCACCTATGAAATGCAATGTGCTATAATTATGCATGGTTGATGAATTGGTCTGTGACTGGCCATCATTACAATATGTTCCGTTAGGCAAAATCATATACTCTATTACGCTATGGTAATATAATACAGTATTTACAATATATTGCGTCATATGTTCAGGGAAACAAAAGTAACACATGCTTCACATCTTTATCAATATATCAAAAACGAGTCTATCCTCAACCTGCTGCTAATACAGCATTCAGTCGTCTAGGCATGAGTGCCACCAACTCATTCGTGAAGTGTTGTCCAGGAGGACATCGGAGTGTTCCCACGCCTCTCACGCACCGGCGATGACAGTAGCACGGGTCCGGGGTCGTTGCAATTCTGGCATATGTCGCAGCATTGCTGCCCAGACGTGCTCTATAGGGTTGAGGTCTGGGGATCTTGGATGGATGTAGCACCAGTGTGATGTGAGGATGCTGGCCAAGCCACTCCCTAACAGTCCGGCATGTGTGGATTGGGCTGTTATCGTGAGGGAGGTAGAAAGGCTCATTTTCAGAGCACAGCCATGCCTGAACCGAGGGCAGTAGAAACTCCTCTAGGATCTCAACATATTTTACTCCGGTAAACCGTCCAACTCGCCGACACCACTGACAATCCAGCAGTGACACGCCCACTCCTTCTCGTGTCCACCACACATTGTGCCTCGTATCTCAAACATAAAGCCCATCATATAACAGCCCCAGATCATTAACCATAACTGAAAATGAACAGTGCATCAAAAACATACCACATCATGGAGGTTGTATTGATAAGTAACGTTTCTGTAGGTGTTGCCGAATCATGTAAATATGGTAAACTAGTTACGGCTGTGCGACATATATATATTAGTAGAAAGCTATAAAGGCTGCAGATAATGTTTACTGTGTTGTTGGATATTGTGACGTAGTTCCCTTCTATTCGTTTGACGTTCAGTTACGTTGCAATAGTAACGTACAGTGCAGTGTGCAACCAGCAGACGACATAAATCTATGGATATGGATGCAGCTGAGGCACCTATTTTCAGGAATAGTTGTTAAGGCAGCCACGAAGGAGAGAGAGAGAGAGAGAGAGAGAGAGAGAGAGACTAACCTGGTGCTACGCGTGCGTCAAGCATATTGTGTTTTTGAAGTGCCATCTATGTTGAAAGTCTTTTCGTCACAAAAGACGACACGCTCCCAAAACTCAGCAGGCTTATCGGATACACGAGCGCATACTCCATCCTCTCCTCCATATTACGCTCGTTAAGTTCCGGCTTTTCAGTTCGCCTGCGACCTTTCAAACCCCCGCTCTGATGCCTACGACGGATTATTTCATTGCTGCACTGTAAACCAAGGTCAGCGCGTATGCTGACAGTAGGCGTTTTTAGAGCATCGGTGATGGCATTAGCTATGGCCTAGTAAAAACAACACACACACACACACACACACACACACACAAATAGGAAAACAGATGGTAGATGGTTAGCGGTATTACGTAACATTGTCCACATCTTAACCACTCCAGTATGCCTCATGCATCCATATTTGTTATCATAATCTATCAATATTTTCTATCATGGCAATCGCATAATTTACCTGGTCCTCATCGGCGGTGGTTGTAGCGTGGGCGGCCGACCCGTGCGTGGCATGTCGTGTGTAGCGCCGATGTCTGCACGTCGCCGTGTCCACCTTGCTGCTGATACCAAGCTGCCGCGCGATATCCCAAAACGCTGTGGCCCGCTTCCTGGAGGGCTACGATAGCTCCGCGTGTTGACTGTCAGGTTTCCATTATACGTAACTGACAGAAGCATGATACTGGTGCCCGATGATAACTTTATTAGAGTTCCGTGAACGACGTTCTGAAACAATGCCCCAGTGGTTCGGAAAACTAGCCACAGCCAGGCATACCAACCCTCCCACAACATCAGCAGTTGTGTGAATGTTTACGGTAGGCATCGGAACCCTGTGCATCGATAATTTTGTGATCTGCTGTACCTTCTTGGCGTTTTAACAGATTTGATTGAACTATACATCTCTTTCTAATGTAATTTCTTTCCCATCTCTATGGATTTCTCAGATCCAATCATAGCAGTAATATATTCTCTGGTTATAGAACTGTCGTTCCGAATGCATGTGCTTAAGAATAATTCTGCATAGTTATGTTAATTAAATCTCTCTAAAACGTTTCTTCTCTGTCTCCCTGTTTGTATCTTATTTAAGTGTATATTTTCAAAATCCAGCACTATGGTATCACTATTACTAACTGGCTTATCATACCTGATGATGTCCACGATCACGTTATGGGTAAAGACAATCCGTATATAGTTGTAGTGGACACCAAACTCACTAAAGAGGTAACGTCTGACTTAATTTGTCTAAAGGAGTATATAAGAGCAAGGAAGGACAGGGAGGATAAAGGAAGAGGTGACAGAATATGTCACCCGAGTTTTCTATGCTCAGTGATCTGTTGGTTCAGGAAATTGTGCCATCAAAACTTTTTTGGAAATATTTAATGCCTGCCTCGCTTCGGGACACTTTCCAGATATATTAAAAAGGGCTAAGGTCATCTTCATACCAAAGGACGGTTTAGAACCGAAATCTATTATTAATTATAGACCCATCTCACTGTTAGAAATTACGGGGAAATTATTAGAAAAGATAATTAACAACCAACTTATAACAAATTTAGAAGAAAATAATTTAATTAACTCCAGACAACACGGTTTCAGGAAAAAGAGAAACCCAAACAGCCTTAGCTACAGTAACTGAAATATTGGCAATAGAAAAAGCAAAAAAACATCGTCAATATTGTATTAAGAGACGTCTTCAAAGCGTTCGACAATGTTTGGCACAGAATATAAATTGTTACAGCTAGGGCTCCCAAAAGCCTATGAACAATTATTGTGTGACTACCTTGACGATCGGGAAGCATACTTATATATCGGAAATTATACTGGACCTCCCATACAACTACAAAGTGGAGTCCCACAAGGTGGTTGTCTCTCTCCAACACTGTTTATCCTAAATACATCGGATATGCCTCCACCAACACGGTACAGTGAATACATAATGTATGCTGACGATATACCCATATCATACTGTACCCAGGAAGGTCGGAAGCGTTAATGGCAAAACACACTGCCACTGCTATAGAAAGCATTAATGATTTTGAATACAAATGGAAAATTGAAACGAATATAAAGAAATTCAAAATCATTCCTATAGCAAAGATAAAGACAGATCCAATAATTGTCCAAGGAAATCTTTACCCATATACAAGAGAAGGTACTTTTTTGGGCTTGAAAATAACCAGCACGGGCATATCGAACATTGTCACCCAAAAAGTACACAGAACGAGAGGTATACTGGACAAATTACAATGATTTAGGTACATCAACTCCAAGAACAAGAAGAAGTCATACATAGCATTAGTCAGATCAGTGTTGGAATACCCACCAATTCCGTTACATACGATCAAACATACAAACATGAGAAAACTACAGGTGGTTCAAAACAAGGCTTTAAGATTTATTTTCGACATCAACTACCCAGAAACCCCGATATGTGAAGAGTTACACCACAGAGCAGATCTCCTACCAATCAATGTTCTACTCTACGAATGAGCCAGAATCATTTGGGAAACAACTGAGGAAAATCTGAAACTTTTCAAAATTGGATTTCTGAACGTGAAACTATAGAAAAAAGCCACTATTGGTTTGCAAGCAGCAGACAACTTACGAAATCAAATGACCCAATACCAAGATACGCATAAAAGATGGGATAAGCAGCCAGAAACACAAGGACCTGGCAAGCCCCCCCCCCACACACACACACATACACACGCACAAAAAAAAAATTACACATAAAGAACGACTATACAGATGAAGCTCTTAAAGCCTACAAACTATTAAAAGGTTGGGGTACGCAACCAGTACCACAAGGACCTGGTGAGCGCCCCCCCCCCACAACCTTAAACAACATAGCAACCTTAAATAAGATGGTTATCTGGACCGCAGCAGCTTAGTTGCTTAAAACATCAGTATGTGACAAAAGTCTGACACTAAGAGCTAGGACTCGGAAATAGAGACTTCAGCTTCTTACTACGAACAATGTAGTTCTCTGGTTGATCCCGGAGTCTTTTATACTTAATCTATACTTCCCATTTCCTACTATTCTTCTCCTCAGACAACCTTCCTCAATCCCCACTCCCTCCAAAACCCTCCCAACCTCCTCCATCCCCCATGTCCGACCCTCCAATCAACGCCAAGACTTCAGCCACAAGTCAAGTCAAGTGTACACATTCTAAGATCTTGTGTTTCCATGGCTCTCTGCCTCCATCGAATCTAAGTTCCACCAAAAGTTAAAATGCACTAATATCAAGACTTTACCATACTGAAAGAGTGAGGGTCCTGCTACTTTCCTCAACGTATCTTTTTCAAACTTTTTCTTTTCATTATACGATTGTTTTGTATCACTGCAATTTCTTGCAAGATGGTATATTATCAGCACCAATATGCTCGTCTCCACATGTCAATTCTTCCCATCCTATACTGCCTGAATGAGTCGTCCAGCGATATTTCATGGAACTAAGTGTTACCCCTTAAAAAAAAAAAAAGGGTGGGGGGATTGTCTACCTCTTCCTTCATCATCTGTGTCCTTCCTTGCTCTTTTGTAGCCCTTTAGACAATTCATTCAAGACTATACCTATCTAACGAGTTTGGTCTCCATTACTCCAGCTATACAGGGTTTGCCTTCCTTGCCTCGGCCCACAAACTATAACTCTCTACCGTTCACTGCCAGCTCGTCTGCAGTGGTGTGTGTGATTTCTTTATGTGAATTTTGAACTATCTCACAATCTTAGTCTCCTTGAGTCTGGGTTCGGGAGGTCTTTCTGCCCTCTGTTGTCTCTCTCTCTCTCTCTCTCTCTCTCTCTCTCTCTCTCTCTCTCTCTCTTTCTCTCAATTCTGTCTCCTGATCAGATGCTTTCGCTCTCTTTCTCTTCTCTTTCGGTCTGTCACATTTGACGAACACTCCTCTGTACTCACCCTATTTGGCTTTGCCACCTCTTAGCTACGCCATGCGCCTTTACTCCTTGTCTGAAAATACAGATTCTCTTGACCTCTTTTATCGTCTCACTTGATATTAGGTAAGTCCAACATATCAAGTCCCTTTGTTTCTTTACCTCTTCCCCTTTCTTCGATATATTCTTTCCTCGTTATACGGAAGATGTTTTTCCACCATCCCTATGACCACCACCGATCTTTGTCTGTGCGATAACGCGATGTGATCACAGTTTGTATGTTACGAAGATAAAGTCTGACAATCGTGTTGCACCGTCTCTTTCCTTTGCATAAATGTGGCACGTCTTTACTCCTCTATCTGTGTGTGTGTGTGTGTGTGTGTGTGTGTGTTTCACGGCAGAACCCATCTCTCTCCGACGTGTGTAAAAAAGAAATATCTGCATATTCATACTGGCTGAGGCGCAAACCATTCTGCAGTACTTTTGCGAGAGCGCCAATTTGTAAAAGGCAGAGCTGAAATCCAGGCCAACCTACGGCTGCAAGTTTACGCACATTTGATATCCCGAAAATTATAAAAACAAAACTGGAGAAGGGAAAGGATCTCATTTACAAAATTTTTAGTCTTGTATTTTTCAGTCGTTTTTCTTGGGGTTTACATTCTCATTCAGGACCAGTAAGAACATTTACAGTCGTCCGATGATGACAAGTAATTACAGCTAAGTTAGCTCTTTAACTAGTGAGGTCAAACATTAGATAAGATATACTTTGATTAACCATATATTGCCTGGTTTTATTACATCACGTAAATTAAAAAAGAAAAAACTATATGAAATATGTTCACTGCATATGACTGGAAAAAAAAATGCATTTTACACAAAATTGCCCTCAATGTAAGTAAGGTCCAAACACTGACCTTGCAATGTCTATACCAAAATTGTGTTTAAATCTAAAAGTTAAGAATATTTATAGCAAAATTATGTTTACTTTCAAAGGCAACATTCAAACACCACGCTAAACATGCATCAATAATAGTTTCACCTGTGTTTATTCCTGAATAAATCATACAGTAGCACACCCAAGATTAAAAGAAACCGGTCGTCCTCATCGCCAATGTAACCATTCAGTAATAATATGATCAGCTTTACCTACTGATTAATTCTGAGAAATTCCGACTCTTACTCAGGCTCACACTGACCCACGTGCCACTTGGGACATAAGATTAAGAATCCGTCTCTGGGGACTGAATTTCAGATGGACATGGTATGTCAAGGTCGATGATGATTTTAAACGATTCAATTGTTGTACATCCAGATAACATGGTTATCCCATTAGACACGTTTTACTCTCTCTCTCTCTCTCTCTCTCTCTCTCTTACAAAGAAGGAGTACAAATGACTGGGAGATGTATAAGAGAAAACGGCAGAAGGTTAAGGGGAAGGTGCAAAGGTTAAAAAGGACGGCAAATGAGAGTTGGGGTGAGAGAATATCATTGAACTTTGGGGAGAATGGGAAGATCTTTTGGAAGGAGGTAAATAGTGTGCGCAAGACAAGAGAACAAATAGGAACGTCGGTGAAGGGGGCAGGGGGGGAAGTGATAACAGGGAGTGATGGAGTGAGGAG